>VDFB02328952.1:364011-385457 GCA_007258455.2 Sequoia sempervirens
AAGCGAAAGGGTTTTAAAGGAGATTTTCAGCTTTCCCCTATAAATTATGCTTTACTTTAATTTAATAAGCAATTATTATTCATTTTCTATTCAAATTACAACTAAAGTCTTGATTGATAGATTGATTGAAAAAACATCTATAGCTTTCAAACATTATCACATTTTTGAATCAAAGCATGCATCACATTCTATGCTTTGCATAATATAGGATTAAAAAAAGAAAAAATGAATTTCATGAATTTTTGATGAAGTTAAGGTGGTTAGACATACGAGTTTTTTTTTTTATAAAAAAGTTGTAATAAAAAATTCTTAATTAATTATTTACTTGGAAAAAAATTACAAAAAATTATGCATCACATCTGGACATGAGTTATCTACTTATATCTAAAATCTTATAAAAAAATATTGTCATTTTATTATGGTTAGGGTGATCAGACAGACACCTACTTCTTATTTTTCCCCTGAAATTTAAGTACTACTACATTGAAATTTCAATTTTTCACCAAATAGATTTTAAAAAATAAATAAACCTAATAGTTTAGAAACTACATTAAATTTTCCATAGATTCTATTATTACATATTTTTGAAATAATATAAATAACTTATTCAAATTTTTACATCAAGTTGCCTAACTCTTTTTTTTAAAAATTTTCATTGCCACTTAAGGGGCCCATTTTTTCCATGATGATTTTGCACATACCCTTCATATTTGTAGGGTTTCAAAGAAAAACTATGATTTAGTTCCACTTTCTTTCCTACATTATAAAAAATAGGGTTTTGACAACAATCTCTAATTTCTAGTTCAATCATTTAAATAAGTATTCTTCATGTTCTAATTAGATATCATTCCAAATATTCTTTAAATTTTTTAATGTGTTAGATTCACCAAGATTCCCTAGTTTTCAATTAACTAGTTTCTTTCTTTAAAATCTCACTTTCCTAGTTTCAATCAAGATAACTCAAATACAATTCAAAACACATTTAAGTTGTAGAACATATTGCTATGATAATTTCTTGAATAAGATCCAAGATTCTTATTTGAAATTGGTGTTAGACCCTTGATCTCTCTTTAGAAAGGCTCTTCAAAATGGAAAATAAAGCTCCTTTGAATCTCTCCAAAGTCCACTTGATCAAAACCTATATAATATTATCTAATATTTTCTATGGTAATATAATAATTAAATTCTTAGAGTTGTGTACTCTTTTCTTCAATTTAAAACCATAATTAAATAAAATTTGATAGATTTATTGAATAAAACAACAATAATACTAGTATTTTAAATTCATGTAATTATTAATTCAAGATCATAGAATAAATAAAATAATAGATGAGAAATAAATATTATTTTATAAACATTCAACAATAAGATAATTGTTTTAGCAAAAATATATGTCTATAATAAATTTAAACAAAAAATATATATATTAGACATTGTGAGACTAATTACTCTAACATACAAGACAATAAGTACTTCCACAATAAATATGGTTCTGATTATTTTTATAATTATCTAAATTCAGTCAAATTATAATAATATACAATAAATCAATTCTAAAAAAGTCTCTAAAATAATAGATCTTTTGATTAATATGTATTTCTATTTGAAATAATAATTTTAAATTAGATTTTTTTATAATTTTAATATTAAAATAACATATTTTTTAATTTAATTATTCTTATTTCTCATAAATAAAATTTGTATACAATTGAATAAAGTAAATTCATTTAATTTGATTAAATAAATTCTAATTATTACTTATTTAGTTTTCTAAACAATTTTAATAATTTTAAACTAATTATTAATTCTTATATATTAAATTATCTAACATACTCGATCAAACAATAATCATTTGTCATCATAATATGGATATAAAATATCATCTGAGGTGGGGCCTAACAATATGATCATTTTGTCCTCCATTGATTATAAGAATAAAGAAACTCTAGTTATGATATTATTATTGTTTATTATTCTATTTTTAGATTATTTGTTCAAAATGCTCTACACACTAAGAAGCAAAAGTGGATTGACAAGGACGGTGAAGTTTATATTTTGGAGCTTCTAACAAAACATAATGACTTTTTAGAGTTTTATAAGGACTCTCATGTTTATAGAATTGAAAATTTTATTTTGTTTTCCACTTAATAGTTCAAACTAAATAGCATTAATGATCTAGAAGAATTCTTTTTTAGGGTTTTTATTTCAAATGTTATGATGGAAAACTTATTGGATTTTGTAAATGCAATTTCAATAATATAGGAACATATAATTTTATTTATCTAGTATAATATGTAATTTTCTTAATATTTATGTATTAGTTTATTTTTGTAAGGTCACTTGGTCAATTGTAGATAATACATCTAGGATATTTGATGTTTGGATGTTTAACCTTATAATGAATATGAGAATGTTAATTTTAAACCATGTGATGATGCTTATAAAATTATTCTTTTGTCAAATAGTGAATGAAAAGAAAATAAATTTTAATGGTCATATATTAATGGACTTAAAAAAATAAATTCAACTTTAGAAATATCTACATAGAAGCCAAAGTATATGAGAATAACAAATATTGGACAGGAGTTAAGTAAATATTATGAACTGTACCTTATAAGAATTGTGGTTAAGGCTTGAGGGAATCAAGGAAAGGGAAAAGAGTAATTCTTTTATAGAATTTCTTGGATGAAGTCATTGTGTTTATCTATTACTCTATTCTTTCCCATGATTAACCAAATATGAAATTATTTTTTTGGTTAACACATATATTATATATTGATATTTAGCTATTGTCTTATTGAAGAGCCTTGTTACCATGCAATATAACAAGATCCTCAAAGCCTTATGCTTACAATTATTATAAAAATAAATCCCACATAATTATCACCTAAGATAATTTTCACATCCCTCTTGTAACCAACTCCTTTAGTGGAAGAAAACCGAATAAACAAATATATATTTTTATTTATTTATTGAGAAAATGCATTATATTACTAATAGAAAAAGAATTTACAAGAGTACAAATGTGCCTAAAAGAGGCACGTCCCAACCCAAATGACTGTCAAAGGTGGTAAGAGAAATAAATATGATTTTTGACTTAATAAAAGTTGATAGAGGAGACAATTTGAATTTATGAAGCATGGGAAAATGCATGGTAGAAGTGATGACCATGTCATGAAAGAGGCATGGAGACGTTGAAAATAATATACAATACAAATATTGAAACCCTCACCCTCCCATGACTTCAATAAATACACATTTAAGGTTGAGCAATTCCTTATTATTAGGCCCCAATAAGTCAATATCTTGTAGTTAGCGTGTTAGCACAGATGGTCCAGATATTAATTTCTCCACAGTCAAACAAATCTGGAAGCAATCCAAAGACTTCCACAACACACAAGGCATAACTACTACTACTTTTAGCAATTACCACTTGAGAAATATGAAGAGATCAAGGAATTAACTACTACTACTTTTAGCAATTACCACTTGAGAAATAAGATTGCGAATAATGATCAAGGTAAAGCAAGTGGTATCTTCATTAAGGAGAAAAATAAGGAAAAGGAGTGTCAAGAAAAAAATAAGAAAGAGGAGTTTAAAACAAAGGGTGCAAAGGTGTTAGCAAATAAAACATGAGCTATACATATTGATGAACAAATTGTTTCTCCATTAATCAAAGCCAAGTACCATAAGGTAAATGTCAAGATCAAGAGAAAAAAGATGTTGAAGTCATACATGAGGAGAAATATGAGTAGAAGGACAAATTTGTTGAACAAGGTATTCACAACATATGATTTACCTAAGTACATCAATGGGTGGGATTATGGTGAAATTAGATAGAGAGTCAATTCTAGAAGTTTTCCAACTTAACCCTTTTGCAAAGAAACCCATTAATATTGAGGATCTCAAAAATCAATATGAGAAGAATAAGAGCACGTACAAAGCCATTTTATTGCCAAGATTTAGGGTTAAGGATCCTCAACAAAAACTGTTAGAATATCTCTAATTGAGTAAGATCCTTTTCAAGTGGACAATTTTTAAGGGCACTTTTCAAAAACCTATCATTCATTATGTCAAGTATTCTGGTTTGTGCCATTGGAGAAGATGCCTATTGATTTCATGTTTATGGTAGCAAATATTCAAAATCTTATGGTAAATGATGAATTTGATTTTGCATCAAACTTATTTGATGCCATCCATAAGGGATTGGCCTGTATTAAGAAGGGAGATATTGGGGTAAAATTCTAGTGGTATTCACTCCTATGCCACATGTTCTTGTATAGGGAAAGGAAGGAATTTGGTTATGAAATACAACTCAAACTTAAGGATGCTAATAATGAGGATCTCCTAGTCTAGATGTGGACAAATATGTTGGATAGGCATTTCCAACAACCAAGTTATGTAACTTTTATAAATCTCCATTCTTCCAACATTATCTACTTTTTGAAAGGTCATACATTAAGAATCCCAAACAAGATCCATGATTTCTAAAAGCCAGTAGAGTGGAAACTTGAGATGGGGATCAACCAAAATTGGGGAGATGTTATGGCTCATTTTGACTACACTATTTTGAGGGTATATGGAAGCAATGTATCACCTCATGTTCTACCAAGATATGTTCCATTGAGAATTGGATTTTTAGAGGTGATGTGGCAGTTGTATCATTTAGAGGAAGTCCACTTAGACAATCAGAGGAAGGGATCATTCTTTCCATTCCTGATTGTATTTTTTGACTTTGCTATGAACAAGGTTGGTTGAAAGAAAATTATTGATAAATCCAAGCCTTGAGAGCAAGAAAATTTGACCTTGAAGGATTTATTAATGAATTGGAAATCAAGATAAATAGGTCAAAGTTCTATCATGGTGTATATTATACAAAATATGTCATAGTAAAATTCCTTGATGAAAATGAAGTTAAAAATAGGAAAGCTAAGTGGACAAATTTCAATAAATTTGAGGATGCAAAGAGGAAAAGGGACCCTTATTCAAGGGAACATTGGTAGATGTTGATCATTTGTAATTGAGAATTCAGGTAATATTGTAGAACTTTGACAAGGTTTTTGGTGAAGCACCCAAGGCCCAAGAAATGGATAAAGGAAAGGCTCCTACAATAGAGGATAGGCTTAAATATCAACCTCCAAAGAATCAGTTATGTGTTTACAAGAAGGCCAAAGGGAATTTTTTTGAAAGAACAAACAAGGGTTTCCCCTTCCCTTTCAATTGAATCAAATTATTCAACACCAATGAGATATGCACCTCCCTCCCCTCCAAAAAATGTAATTGAGTTGGACTCACTACTAAGGGATTCTTCAACAAAGAGGAGGAGAATTGAAGAATATTTTTTTTTTATTATCATCTTGACCCAAATGATGAAGTTATTGTAATTGGAGATGAAATAATGCAAGAAATGTCATCTCCTCAAAGAGATGATGATCTTACAGATCCAATAAGAATGGTCACTCATGCTATTATTGGAGGAAAATACAATATTGACGATATCAAGGAAGAAGCCTGCACAAAGTTCATGGATGATGACTCATTTTTGAAAAGTATTTTGTTAAGGAATTTGTATGGAGGAGTAAAAGAGATGAATTTGAAAGAAGGTTGCATGAGGAAATAAAGAAGTTTGCAGACCAATCAAGGAAAGAAATATCAAATAGATTGGTGATGGAGATGAAGGTCGAACAAAAAGAGATGACTCTAGATGAAGGGAGAAAACTTTTTAAAGAAAGTGGCATCCTTTTGTTACCTGAGTAGCACATAGCATCTTCTATTTACCTAGATATTTTAAAGAAATATAACACACAAGCTTTTTCATTTGAAGATGAGTCATTGGTTACATTATCTAGGTTTACATTTAGCCCCAAGTGAGATACATTGGCTATTTGGGCCCTTTCCCAAATATAAACAAACCATTTATTGTTGAGCCAATAGGAGACTGAAGGGGAGGGCTAATAAAAAAAGAGTATCAGATACTTTTGTAGTGAAAGAAACCACATTAACTATAAATGTTGATCATTTTAGTAAAGCAATAATTGAATCCTTGCAAGAAGATTATAATCAGGACCTTGAGAAATATTAGGATTTGTTAAATGAATACAATAAGGATAAGGTGAAGATAGCTTAATCGGAGTTGTAGGTAGAAATGTTGCAGACACAAAAACCATAAGTTCAACAACAAAAAACTCCTTCACCACCTTCTCCACCACCTCCATCAAAAGAAATAGTTGTATGACATCCAGGGCTTGAAGCACCAAGTACTTTTGCTACACCACCTCTCACAACCAATAATGATAAGATGTACCTAATTTATAGTGTATTGGGACATTTGATTTAAAATATTTGGAAGAAATCAAATAATGCACATATAAATTTCTCTTTGATGGTGGCAACCATTGATATATTTCTAAAGGATAAAATAGAGGAAATTCCTCTTATACAAACATGGGTGCCTAGATTGACTTCATTGATTGGTGGAAATAAAGGATCTACCTATGATCCTAATAAACCTTTTGGTCTTCAATAAAAAATGCAAAGGAAGAATATGTTGCATGGGATGAAAAGTACAATCAACTTCCTATGTTGTAACCTTTTCAGGTGATGAGGATCAACCTTTTTGTCCTTTTTTGCATAATTAGTGCCAACAATAATCTCCAACATCTCAAAAAGGAGTTTTTTCTTCTTGTGGACCAATATTTTTGTCTTATCTGCCAAGTCATCTTCCCAGGCCTTCGCTGACTAAGGAATGAAAGAAAGAAGTGGCAAAGGAAAGTATAACTAATAACATCAAGCTTATTTGGAGAAAAAAAGTACCTCAAACAAGGATAACTTTTGTCCTTTTAGAATATTCTCTCCATGAGCAATGGTGCTCATTTTTTGTAATGTAAGTGATTTTCAAATAAAAAGATAATATGTGTGCTTGGACCGAAGCTTGTATTGCTCCCTTATTCTTATAAAAGGGAAACCAAGGCCATTTACATAGGTCTTTTGGAGAATTTGTATTTTAGAGTATAGAGAATAAAGTCATAGTTTTTTATAGGTTTTATTGAGTTTGAAACTATATGTAATTTGCAAGTCTTTGTTTAATAGTACTAGCATCTGATTTTTAAATACAATGGCATAATTCTTGGCCAATTATCTCTAAGTGTATATTTCATATAGATTATGAATGAAAATTGATCAAAGATCGTTCAATTCATCTTCATTGTCTTTCCTTTAAATGTATGTTTCTATTTTAGCTCTTATTTAAAGAATGAGTTAAAATACTTTAACACAAATATAGATTTGTATGAATGCATGTAGGATTTGATAAGTAGAGTTGGTTAGGGGTTATGAGTGTAGTAGTATGATGCATTATTGTGAAGCTCTATGATTTTTGGGAAAAAGTGCTATTTAAAAAACTTCAATTACATTTGTTCTAACTTTGTGCCCTATATTAAGGCACCAATCTCTTGAATTTGAGTTTGGTTACAGTCTCCATGGTCACACAACCAAACATAAAACAAAATTTATAAATCTTAATTCCAGTTGTTGTTATTCAACTTTTTTGATGTCATTTCATGTTCTCTTGCTTTAAATTGTTGAAATGATTAAAGAATGTTGTTAGGTATTTCATTTTGATAATCCTCAAGAAAATATGTTGAGAACATAAGTTATTATTTATAGTATTTAAGATAATTGGCACAAGAGATCTAAATAAATACTGTTAGGGATCACCCTCCCAGGTTTTGTAGAGGTCAAAGAGAAGAGGGAAGGTTTTATTCAACTTTCTCCTAACAATTGACCAATCCCCCCAAGTTCTTGATTATTGGAAGTTGTGAATTCCCTAGATTACTTGTGAGATCCGGTTGGGAATTAAAAACAACCAATAGGAATAAGCAACACAATTTTACCTCAACATCTACAACATAAATGAAATCCATATTTTAGAAGGTCGAGGCTTCCAAAATTTATATTCTACCCTAGTAACATTCTCCAATAATTCAGCAATAAAATTTCAAAACCCCAATCCTTTAATTTGATAAAAATATGTTTCTAGACTATGTCTTTCCCCTGACACACCCTTTCGTTGAAACTAATCAAATTGACTACATAATACTATGCAAAATAGAAACTCAATGATCATGGTATAAATGTTTAGAATTATGTTCAAATATTTTTATGTTAATTTCATACTCTTAAGGTTTCAAAGAAAAACTATGATTTAGTTCCACTTTCTTTCCTACATTATAAAAAATAGGGTTTTGTCAACAATCTCTAATTTTTAGTTCAATCATTTAAATCAATTTTCTTCATGTTCTAATTATATATCATTCAAAATATTCTTTAATTTTTTTAATATGTTAGATTCACCTAGATTCCCTAGTTTCCAATTAACTAGTTTCTTTCTTTAAAATCTAACTTGATTGAAAATCCAAATACAATTCAAAACACATTTAAGTTGTAGAACATATTGCTATGATAATTTCATGAATAAGATCCAACCTTTCAGTGTTAAAGATGATTCTTATTTGAAATTGGTGTTAGATCCTTCTTCTCTCTTTAGAAAAGCTCTTCAAAATGGAAAACAAAGCTCCTTTGAATCTCTCCAAAGTCCACTTGATCAAAACCTATATAATATTATCTAATATTTTCTATAGTAATATAATAATTAAATTCTTAGAGTTGTGTACTCTTTTCTTCACTTTAAAACCATAATTAAATAAAATTTGATAGATTTATTAAATAAAATAATAATAATGCTAGTATTTGAATTCATGCAATCATTAATTCAAGATTATAGGATAAATAAAATAATAGATGAGAAATAAATCCTATTTTACAAATATTCAACAATAAGATAATTGTTTTAATAAAAAATATATGTCTATAATAAATTTAAAAACAAAAAAATATATTTTAGGCATCGTGAGACTAATTACTCTAACATACAAGACAATTAGTACTTCCACAATAAATATGGTTCTAATTATTTTTATAATCATTTAAAATCATTCTCAAAATCAATGTCAAATCCTAATAATATACAATAAACCTATTCTATAAAAGTCTCTGAACTAATAGATCTTTTGATTAATATGTATTTCTATTTCAAATAATAATTTTGAATTAGATTTTGGGGGTTGAGGCTTGAATCCCATGGTGGATAGTGGGATCCCCTAGTGGATAGTGGGATTGCCGCAGAGAGAAAGTGATCACAGAGTGAACAAAGACAACAACAATTTACCAAACAAAAATAATAATTTTAAATTAGATTTTTTTTAATTTTAATATTAAAATAACATATTTTTTAATTTAATTATTCTTATTTCTCATAAATAAAATTTATATACAATTGAATAAATGTGAATTCATATATTTAATTAAATAAATTCTAATTATTACTTATTTAGTTTTCTAAACAATTTTAATAATTTTAAACTAATTATTAATTCTTATATATTAAATTATCTAACATACTGGATCAAACAATAATCATTTGTCATCATAATATGGATATAAAATATCATATGAGGTGGGGCCTAACGATATGATCATTTTGTCCTCCATTGATTATAAGAATAAAGAAACTCTAGTTATGATATTATTATTGTTTATTATTCTATTTTTACATTATTTGTTCACAATGCTCTACACACTAAGAAGAAAAAGTGGATTGACAAGGACGGTGAAGTTTATATTTTGGAGCTTCTAACAAAACATAATGACTTTTTAGAATTTTATAAGGACTCTCATGTTTATAGAATTGAAAAATTTATTTTGTTTTCTACTTAATAGTTCAAACTAAATAGTATTAATGATCTAGAAGAATTCCTTTTTTTGGTCTTTATTTCAAATGTTATGATGGAAAACTTATTGGATTTTGCAAATGCAATTTCAACAATATAGGAAAATAGAGTTTTATTTGTCTAGTATAATATGTAATTCTTAATACTCATGTATTATTTTATTTTTGTAAGGTCATTCGGTCAATTTTCAATAATGCATCTAGGATCTTTGATGTTTGGATGTTTAATGTTATAATGAATATGAGAATGTTAATTTTAAACCATGTGATGATGTTTATAATGTAAAATTATTCTTTTGTCAAATAGTGAATGGAAAGAAAATAAATTTTAATGGTCATATTATCAATGGACTTAAGTAAATAAATTTGACTTTAGAAATATCTACATAGAAGCCAAAGTATATGAGAATAACAAATATTGGATAGGAGTTAAATAAATGTGATGAATTGTACCTTATAAGAATTGTGGTTAAGGCCCAAGGGAATCAAGGAAAGGGAAAAGAGTAATTCTTTTATAGAATTTCTTGCATGAAGTCATTGTGTTTATCTATTACTCTATTCTTTCCCATGATTAACCAAATATGAAATTAAGTTTTTAGTTAACACATATATTATAAATTGATATTTAGTTATTGTCTTGTTGAAGAGCCTTGTTACCATACAATATAATAAGATCCTCAAAGCCTTATGTTTACAATAATTATAAAAAGAGATCTCACATAATTATCACATAAGATAATTGTCACATCCCTATTGTAACCAACTCCCATAGTGGAAGAAAACCAAATAAATAAATATGATTTTTGACTTAATGAAAGTTGGCAGAGGAGACAATTCGAATTTATGAAGCATGGGACAATGCATGGTTGAAGTGATGACCGTGTCAAGAAAAAGGCATGGTGATTCTGGAAATAACACACAGTACAGATATTGAAACTCTCACCCTCCCATGACTTCAATAAATACACATTTAAGGCTGAGCAGTTCCATATTATTAGGCCCCAATAAGTCAATATCTTGCAGTTAACGGGTTAGCAGAGATGGACCGGATATACACACAATCTATTAAAGACATGCGTGAATTTTCAGGCGCATAAAGGGCAGGGTGGTGTAAGATTGCAACTTTTTGGCTCTTAAGGTAGAAAAATTGGGGATCGATAAATAAGAGATTTTCCCCCCTTAAGTGAAATATAAAAAGTTGAGTGAAATGTACTATTTGGAGGTAGTGAACCTGTTAATTCTTGGAGGAGCAAATTATACATAATGTCTTTTAATTATGTAACAATTGATTAGGGGTTGGAACCTTGCACCTCTTGACATTCATTCTACGAATTTCTCACAACATTTTACAAGGATAGGGCTTGCTTGTATTATACTGTACACACTGCTCTGAATTATATAGTGCATCCAAGTTTATTGTTCGAACAACAAAGAATGACATTGACATCTAAAAAGAGGCTGCGAGTTGGCAGCAACAGTCGACTGTCTTCATTCAGTGAAGAGGAATTGAATATTCTGAAAATTGAAGAAAATGAAAGGCATTTTCATTCTAATTAGGTTGGAGGATTCAATGATGCTAGCAGTGCAGATGTTTAAACTCTACAGCGAATTTCAACATCATTTGATAAGGATCAGGAAGAAAATATGGAGGTTGAGCAACCTGCTGTGGTTTACTTGCATTCGAATGTTTTGAAAAATTGTACGTATTTTGCTGCTCTCTTATCTAAGAGGTGGTAGACATCTGTACAAAATAAAATGGAGAAGCAAATACAAACTAATTTGAGTGTGTGCGTTTCAAGAATAGTGGAGTAGAGTTTGAATGAGGGTTTTCACAGAGAACAATGTCATTTTTGAAGCTACTATTATCAAGACTGGTAACATCATAGCCAGAACATTTACACAAAAAATGTTTACATCCCTGCACCTTCTTGGATGCTTGCTTTTTCATTCAAAAATTGAACCTTAAAATTGCGATATGAAGAATTTTGAGATAAAAAAAGGAAAAACTTGGAAGTCTGCTTTTGTGCAAAATTTAGCTCAAAATGTATCTCAAGTGGGCCCAAATTGGGTGGTTATTTTGGGTGGGGCTACTATGAGTATCTGATTAGTTAGACTGGGAAGTAAGTTGAAACAGGGCATTGAGACTAATGGAAAGGGATGATGGAAAACACTAGATGACCTAGACAAAAAAATCTCACACAAGGAAGTTTGGGAGTTCATCCATTGCATTCAATACCGTGTTGCTACAGACTGGATAGGGTGGTTCATAATCATTATGTTCCAGGTATGGCAATTAATCTATGTTTTTTTTTTTTCTTATCTACATAGATTCAACCATTATGCTACCACTCTATTAGCTGCAACAATTAAGCATAATAATCAAATATCAGAGTCTGCAGTAAGATTACGATAAGTCAAAATTCCTGTTTGTTTTGGATGTATATGCTGTTGTGCAAATGGAAACATAAAATCCAAAAAACTAATAATATTGCAGCACAGTTAGATGCAAGAAAATATAGAAGATAATTAAATGGAATAATAGAAGAATAGAGAAGACATAGATTTACGTGGTAAAACCTTGTCAATATGCCAAGGAAACATCCACGGGGTAAAGTATCGGTACTTATTGCTCAGAGAATTTGATCACAACTTTCACACAGTTGCTGCTCTTCAATTACAATTCATTACAACAATGATTTAGCCTTCAAGGCAGCAAAATATCAATAATATCTTCAACTTGTGTTGCACATAAAAAAACTATCTTTGTTTTGTTTTGTTTTATTGTTTTTAAATTTTGCTTTTGTTTTAAATATTTATCTTTTCCAAAGGATTCCAAAGATAAGACTTTGTTTTAATTCCCTTATGTTTCCAAAAGATAAAATCTACTTTCTTTCTAATTTGTTGTCATAATCTAACTATCTCCACCTTGACAACAATTTACCTGATACTTGCTCATGCCCATTCATCACCTTTTTTGCAAGCCAAGAGAAGTCAAACTCCACTTCAACTTCTCTAACTATACTGGTTTTGTTAAAATGTCTGCACAATTTTCTAGTGTATGAACTTTCTCAAGAGCTACTCCACCTCCATCAATAACCCAGGTATTACAAAATGATATTTAATTGCAATATGTTCAATCCTACTGTGATAAGCTGGATTTTTAGTTAGATGTATAGTACTTTGACTATCACAAAATACAATCACCCTGTCTTGCACTTTTCCAAACTCGCCCAAAAGACCCTTCAACCAAATTGCCTCTTTGCAAGCATGTGAGATAGCCATATAATCTACTTTAGTAGTGGATAAAGCAACTGCTTCTTGAAGCTTTGACATCCAACAAATAGGTCCTCCTGCAAGAGTAAAGACATAAGTTAATGTAGATCTCCTTTTGTCCAAATCACCTGCAGAAACTGAATCAACATAACCACAAACTGAACCACTACTACCATCAAAGGTGATACAATAATCACTTGTGCCTCTAAGATACCGAAGCACCCATTTCACTGCTGCCCAATGCTCTTTACCTAGATTTTTCATGTATCTATAGACAAAACCAACTGCATGTGAAATATCTAGTCTTGTACATACCATTGCATGTACATTAAACTTCCTACTGCATTAACATATGGTACATGAGACATATAATCCTTTTCTTCTTTATTACTAGAACATAAACTTGAAAAAAGCTTAAAATGAGAAGCTAAAGGGATATTAACTAGTTTCACATTCTTCATACCAAAGCTTATGAGGATCTTCTCCACATACTTCTGTTGTGATAACCAAAGCTTACGATGCTCCATGTCTTTGTGTATTTCCATGCCCAAAATTTGTTTTGTTGTTTCTAGATCCTTCATATCAAAAGTCCTAGCCATCTGAGCCTTTAATCCATTAATCTCAACTATTCTTTTGCTTGTTACAAACATATCGTCAACATATAACACCAAGATAATGAATAAACCATTTTAAAAAATTTTAAAGTAAACACAATTGTCATACTCACTCGTAAAATTTTGGGTCACCATGAAGGAATCAAACTTCTTGTACCATTGCCTAGGAGACTCCTTCAGGCCATACAATGACTTCTTGAGTCTACAAACAAATTTCTTGTTGCGATCTTGAACAAACCCTTCTAGTTGTTCTAGGGTGTGTGCAAGAAGTTGAGTCCACGAAACGTGGAAGTTTTTTGCCTTAGCCAAAAAATTGAAATCGGCATCGAAGAAACGGGATCCCGATTTAATAAACAGGATCCCGATTTTTAAAAAGCGATCCCGTTACGGTTCGGATCCCGAGCCGAGACCAAACGGGATCCCGCTTTTTAAAAATCCCGTTTCCCGTACTAGAAACGGGATCCGGTTGGGATATCCCGAGTTATCGGGATCCCGTTTTATCTTGTTATTTTTTTAAAAACAGCGGTTTCACTGCTGCGACCCCCGAATTGCTTGGCGACAGCGACATCAACATCAGCTACAGGTACGCCATTCTTCACTTTTTTTTAGTTTGAATTGAAATTTTAAAAGAAATACGTTAATTTACATGTTTTTTTTTCAATTTATGTCACGTTTTAATGCTTTTTTTAATTGTTATATTAGAATTCAATAGTTGCAAATTAGATGAAAACTTGCAATGAAATTTAAACGTTTTTTAATAAAATTGAGAAAAAAAACATTGAATTGTGTGTTAGAAACAAATTTTAACTTTTAAATCTTAAATTGATCAATTAAACCCAAAAAAAATTGATTTTGAAAACCTTAATTGAAACAAAACAAAAAAATTGCATTTCAAAACCCTAGAGATCGAAATGAAATAAAACATCGCATTTACAAATCCAAATCGAGCTTTTTGAAACCCTAAATTCAAATCAAACGAAAAAAATTGAATTTGAAAACCCTAGTTTGAATTGAAACGAAAAAAATCATTAAAAACCCTAATTGTTTAAAACTGAAACCCTAAATTGAATTGGAACAAAAAATTTTGTTAAAACCCTAAGTTTGCTAAACCGTAGACCCTAAACTGTAAAATCTAAACCCATAATACTAAAGCATTTGAAATTTATGAACCCTAGACCCTAATCTTTCATTGGACATACCTAAAATTATGTAGGTTCAATATCAAGAATGGGTCTATTTGGTAGATTTATGAAAACTATTTTGAATATCTAGAATGCCATAAAAGTATAATTATAGCAATTCCAATTGGAAACACTTCCAGATACATATATATCCTAGATAATAATCCACCCATCCTCAATCATAATGGATTATTTGACAATTAAGAGAGATTCAATTTAACCATAAAATTACCTATATTTTGATACTATATAGATTTATGTGGAAGGATAGAAATGCATCAATATGCTTTGTGCCATATTTTATGAATATTAATATTTAAGAAAAATCTAGATAAGATTGACCTAAGTAGATGATTTATGTAAGGGCTTTTTAGTGAACAAGTGACACACCATGGAGATAGGGATGGTACTTAAATTCTTATTTATAAATATAGTGTACCCCCTTTAAATTTGTATTTGGTTTTTATAATGAGTTGAAATTATCAATGTGTTACATAAAAGAAATTTGTGCTTAGATATATTTAAATTAGATAATAAAGATATAGTTATATAAAATAGGGAATCCAACATGAGGAATAAACCTTTAATGTGCCATTGTGTGCATCTAATTTATGCCAATGATTTAGTAAGAGTGATCGTCTAAGAGGATGAAATTTAAGACTTGAAAAATTGTAAGATCTAACACTATTTTAATGTAGTTTTATATGTGTGTACATGTCCACTATGTTTTTTGAGTTTATGTTAATGTAAGATAAGGAGGATTGGTGGATATATTTGAAATCTAAAGAAAAAACAAAAATGATGTGAATATATAGATATATATTTTTAAAATGATTCTTTAACTTATCTATATTAAACATTGTATATTATCTCTATATTACTATCATGGCTTGATTTTCATTATGTCTACTAAATGTTGCTATATTTATTCATTGTTGTAATTAAATTATAGGGCTCAATGTGTAATCTATTTTACATCAAATTTTATAGTAGACTTATAATCCTAGAATGTTTGTAAATTTAATAGCTAACAAATAACTTGATAGGTGCAACTAAAAACCAAAAATGTGGTTTGATTTATCTCCATTAGGCTGGAAAGCTAAAAAATCTACTAGGTTTATCCCTATTAGGTTGAAAACCCAAAAGTGTAGCTTAATAAACTTACAAGTGGTGAAAACTCACAAAAGCACTAGAAACTAATATTTGCAAAACTACCCTTGACATATCAAAAAAAGCCAAAGGTCACCATATGTCATACCTATATAGGTTGTATAGTTATATTGGATACCTTATAGTATCTCCTATTGGTTATATATGTTTGAAGATGACATTAGCGACACATCCCTACATTTATATGAGATATATTATTAACATGTCGTGTTACACATATGCTAAGATACTCAAATATGGATAAGGAGAACTAGGGAATATATATTAGAAGAGAAAGATATACTAAGCTATCCAATATTATATTTTTGTACTTAGTGTAGAAGAGAAATTCTAGACCAAGAATGCAAGTGCAAACTCAATACTCTACTTCTAATGAAAGGTAAATAAAATAATGAAAGATTAGAGAAGCATAATATGTTCCATAACATTCTTTTATGGCTCTAAATGTATGTGTTGAAGTTGCTCTTTGGTTCTCTAATGTGATAACATATACATACAAATTTTATCATATGGAAACATTTGGGGATGTCATTATTTTATAGAGTTGAGGGGAAAGGAATGGAGGACTAGGTTTTTTTGGAATCGAGGACTAGAATCATGAGAGAATTTTTGAATTTGAATTTGAGAGGGAAGAGAGAATTAAATGTAGGTGGTTGGGTTGATGGAGGGCTTGTGTTGACTTGATTAGGTAGATGGGAATAATTGAATGCTAATTTGAATTTGGATTGAAGGTCTAAGTTGGAAATGAATGGCTATGATTAGTCTAATTGATTTGATGGCTAGGATAGATTATTAATTTCATTTTAGATTTGATGAAGTGGAAGTAAGTTACATTAGTTTGAGTTTGGATTGGTGATTTGGAATTATTTTAATTTTAAGCTATGGATGTGACATGATTATCCCCTTAATGGTTGATTAAAAGTTAGGATTTGGGGATTTTAGCTAATTAAATAATAAACTCTAAAGTCTAAACCGTAAACCCTAAAGCCATCATTTTTTCTTAGGCTCTTAATGAAATTTGGTTGTCTTAGGAAACTCCACCAAATTTCATTACCTTATGCCATGTAATTGTTTCCTAGGATCTTGCAGCATGTAGATCCCCTTAAGCTATCCTATTACCTTAAACCCTAAACTCTAAAGTCTAAACCCTAAACCCTAAAGCCATCATTTTTTCTTTAAAGGCTCTTAATGAAATTTGGTTGCCTTCGGCAACTTCACCAAATTTTATTCATTTGAGCCATGCCATTTTCTCCTAGGACCTCACTAGACGTAATCCCCTTAAGCCATCCTGTCACCCTAAATCGTAATTCAATTTTCTTAAGGGGTTGACAATATGACATTTCTTAAGGATTAAAGAAGTTCTTAAAATTTGGTGATCAAAGTTGCCCAAGGCCCAACCAAATTTAACAATAATAAGATCCTACAAGATTATACAATATCAATTTAGTTAATTGTATTTTCATTCAAATAACATGTGCCTTAGACATATGAATATTTGGTGAACGATGGATATTTTGTGTGATGAATTTATAAATTTGGTTCCAAATGGATATTTTTAGTGACATGAATTTATGATTTTGGTTGTATATGGATATTTTTAGTGACATGGATTTGTGAAGTTGGTGGAATTTATGAACTTATAATGAATAGTATATAATAGTATATATTTAATGACTATCTATTAGATCATGATTTCTCCTGCTGAAAAATTGTGTGTGTGTTAAAGACATAAAATGAGATTTTGTGAATGTTTCAAGTTTATTGTTTAGTATGTATGTGCATGTATTAAAAATTTGCATAATAGTTCTTAAATTTTGAAATTTGTATATGTATGTATGTATAGTTTAGTTTAATGATTTGTACGCATGCAAATTATGCATCATATTTTTTATTTTAAATGTACATGTACATACATTTAATTTTTAATTTTGTATGGACATGCTCTTGAGTTGAACAATCAATGTATATATATGTGCATTTCAATTAAATATATGAGCTTAATATATATGTTGCTCATCCTATTTCAATTATTTATATATGATCTTAATTTTTGTATGCGCATGGGTCCTATTTTGTATGATTTTAAATGCAGGTGCACATTATATCAAGCATATATCATGGATGATTTTAACATTGATGATATCATCAATCCACCACCTGAGCCACAGCCAGATCCGCCTCCCTCCCCCCCTCGACCTCCCCCCCTCCACCTCCACCTCCACCTCCACCTCCACCTCCACCTCCACCTTATATGCCACCTCCAGCACCTATGGCATCTGATGAGGCTCGCTTGAGAGCACGTATAAATGATCAAGTTGCATCCTTACAGACACAAATCAATGCTATGCAGAGTCAAGCATTGATTGCACCACATGTGAGACGTTTTGCATCTGTAATGCAAAACGTTGTTGATTCCATTAGGATGATCGATTCTGATCTTGATAGGCATCGACGAGAGAGAGAACAAATGAGACAATTTTATTCTGATGGTCTCTCTTATAAACAAATATTAGACCTTAAAATAACAAAAGCCCATCTAGCCCCCTACTTTCTTGACCCCTACCCGACAACCCATTCCACCCAACAAATCTAGAATATCCATGAGGTGGTGCATACATCCACAGATGAGTGCACATTTTTGGGATCGATGGTATATGGTTTTTGATAGTCCCCACATGCTAATTGGGAGTGCCCATTGTATTTTTTGAGAAAACTGTATGTAGAGTTTGTTTTGGGGCAAAGCCCAATTATTTTGATTTTAGATCATTTCAGGGTGTTGGTGGCGGCATGCCACATAGAGATTAGGGGCAAGGGTTGATCCCGATGCCCGTGCATGCACAACCCCTTGTTGTTGCTCCTGGTCCTCCCATTCCTGCACCTGTACATCATCAAGCTCTGGTATCAACATTAGGTTCCCTTAGTACACTCGCAGGAGACCTTGATCAACACGCTTCTGCGATAGCGAGTGGGGAGCATAGAGACGATGATGATGATGGAGGAGTTTTTTATGGAGCTGGTCCGAGTACTGCTCCAGGAGTGTCGAGACTCGTCCCCCATATATGTACTAGTTGTCATCAATTGTGTTATGGACCTGATCAGGCTACACCTAGTTCAGGTGGATGGGGAGATTCTGGTGGTTCATCTGGTCGCATCAGTTCATTTGTAGAGTTCCTCGTAGCAGAACATCACCCTGAGGACACTACGACACAGGTATAAATATGCATGTAGATGTATGAACTCATTTTATAATAATTTTTATGGTTGTATATATCAAAGAAAAGTTTGCAATACATTTTAACAATCAATTTTTTTGGTGTACAGATGACACTTTCGATGCAAGGGCAATCATCTATACCACGAGTACATATATCGACACCGATCATACTTGGCAACCCTTATGGGGTATTTTGATTTCATTTTTTAAAATTATATATGAAATCATAAATTATTTAACTTGAGTTTTAAATTTATAATTGAATCACATATATATGTTTCAAATATTCATGTTGGTTTGGTGAGTCGGCGTTAGCAGCATCCGTCGATTCCTCTGAGGTTGTCAAGCACTCCTCACTATCGGCGACGCCTTAGATCATGGCGGTAATTCATGTTAACCATTTGTTTAAAGTTTACATTAATGTAATTACAATTTTATGAGTTTTGAATTCACTAGATATGTAAACTTTGTCATATACATAATAATATTATAAGCATTAAATGTCTATGTACATGTATGTCTAGGTTGATACCACAATAAGAATGGGCATTGGGAAAACATTTGATGTTGCAGTTACTTGTGAGGCCACTGATTTCCAGGTTGTTTACAAAACTTTCTAAAAAAATGTGCAAACTTGAATATATATGTATATATTAACCTAATTGAATTGTACATGCTTTAATTTTGATCTTGTAGGACTTTGTTGGTGCAACTTTCAGCCCTAACCCAGACATAGTTACACCACCAGGAGGACATGTAGAGCAGGTCTCAAATCAAATGGTAATTTAATTTTTTTTTTATATTTAAAGTGAATTATAAATTTTAAATTGAATATATACATATTAATATGATATTTTCACATATTCTTTTTCTTTTATAGCATGAGACTTACTCTGTAGTTGAGCATGTCTGAACGAGTCTGGAGAAAAGAGCCTGATGCACAACCTCCAGAATCTGGTATGCTGTTAAAGTATGATAAATTCTGTAAATTGAATAAAAAATAATAATTGTAGAGTTATTACACATCTAATTTCAACTTTCTTTGTCTTGTTATGTAGATTGATTTAGAGAATTTAGAGGTTGCTTCAGGTGCACCAGAGCATCCAAACCCAGATATGATGGCAATTTAATTTTATGATGAGTTATAAATTAAATTGTCATTAAATTATGTGCCCTCGTGATGAAATGGTAATTTTATTTTTTTTATTATATTTAAAGTGAATTATAAATTATAAATTGAATATATACATATTAATATGATATTTTCACATATTCTTTTTCTTTTATAGCATGAGACACATCCTCAGAGTTGGTGCTACGTACGCATTGTGTCCCTCGAGAAGAGCCTAGTGCACAACCTCGTATCATCAGATACTGCAAAATATGATAAATTTGAAATTAAATTGAATAAAAATAATAATTGTAGAGTTGTACATATAATTTCAAATTTCTTTGTCTTGTTTATGTAGACTGATTTAGAGAATTTAGAGGTTTCTTCAGGCTCACCAGAGCATCCAGATTTAGAGATGGTGGTAATTTAATTTTATGATCGATTATAAATAAAATTGTCATTAAATTATTTTTTATTGTCTTACATCTAATTTCATCTTTCTCTTATGTACAGAGTGTTTCAGGTCATCCACATAGTCCACATGGTGTGAAGAGGTCTCTTGATTATAGAGACAATACATGACCTACAAACATGTGATTTTATGTGTTTTATATTTCTTGTAACTTATCATGTACTCTGTTGGACTTTATTTCATGTGTGCTTAATATATTGGTTTCATACACTTAATATGTTACATAAATTATGGACTTTATTATTGTTTGAAATTTTAATTTACGCATCTACATTTATGCATTTTATGTTCATAATGAAGACATTAATATAGGACATTAATGTGAAATTTACTGAAGACTTCATAATTGTAGAATAATTTTAGGTTTAATCTTCTTTTCAATGAACAAGAAGATATTTTCCTTCTACTGTATTAATTTTAATTTTATGAGAGAAAATTTATGTGGATTTACCTACTTATTTAGTTCTATAAATTGAATTTTACCTCATTGTTGGTGCACTTGGAATTCCTATACCTTCTGAATATCATGGATATCACCATTCTTTGTTATTTTATTCTTTAATTTTTCCCTAACTAAATTGACAAATAAAGTCATTGCTCTAAACTCTTAAGCAAATAAAATTC
>VDFB02328954.1:0-35615 GCA_007258455.2 Sequoia sempervirens
AACTTTTGCACGAGAGTTGGTTAGAGATGGTGACAGGGAGAGATATTATAGGAACCTATATGAGGTAAAGGTTCCTCCTAAGAGGTGGGCTCCTTGCTATTCATAGGAAAAAAGAAACAAATCATAGAGTAGGACACAGAGGAGGATAGTGAGTACAGAGGGGGTCGAAGGACCTCGTAGATCTAGACCATATGACAGGCCTCCTACACATAGGACATCAGGATCCTGCCATCATTCACCGTCACATTCTGGTCATGGTAGCAATGGGAGTTCCAGATAGGGACATGTATTGATATTTATTGAGACATTGTATTATGATCATAGAGTGCGTGAGCTTCATATTTATTGATACATTATGACATTGTGATGTGACACTTTTTGAGCAATATATATTGTAGATAGGGAAATTCAATCAGATTTAATGCTGAAATGATAAACTAATTAAATCCTATCAAGCACAATAGAGTACGAAACAACATGAAAATCACAATAAGAAGCAAAAATGCAAACTGATCTCCATGCTAACTTGATTTATCTCCATTGCTCTTCTCCACCTGCCTGAGAATGCAAGATTTTGAAGGGTTGACAATGGAGGAATGTTGAGTGCTCATTCTTGCAGCATAACAACTTGATGATGAAAATGACCAATGAAGAGAATGGTAGATAGAGATGGAAGACTGATTTTGATAGAGTCTGGATGCTAGATGAATCCCCCCAAATGGCTTGTGAAAGGTTTGATTTATAGATTTTTGATGTGGACAAAGATAATATTTGATAAGATTGATAAGGATTTGATTTTTGACAAAAGAGGAAATACAATGAGATGAGATAAGATTTTTGAAAGATAGAAAGATTTTGATTTATTGTTTTAAAGGAATTAAAACAAAATAAGATAAGATGTGAAAAGATAGAAATATTTTGATTCTCTTTCAAAGGAAATAAATCCTGAAAAGATGAGAAGGATAATTGATGAATTATCTAATTAAATTAAATTAATTAGATGCACATGAGTTTCAATTTTGGAAAGAAAGCGAGAAGATATTTTTAAGATTTTATTAATTAAATAAATATTTGATTTATTTAATTAATGCTGGATTTATGATTTCATCAATTAAATAATATAAATTATTTAATTAACATTAGAGGAATGGATAGAAATGATTTAATTAATTAAATAATATAAATTATTTAATTACCATTAGAGGAATGGATGGAAATGATTAATTAATTAAATAATATAAATTATTTAATTAACATTAGAGGAATTGATGAATTATACATAGGAAGGGAATAAATGAAATTAGTCAAATAAATAAGATTTATTTAACTAATTAGATGATGACATGGGTCCCTAGGGCAAAACATGATACAAGATGTCTAAATGATGCGATGTTGTGACAAGGTATCGTAAGAGGACAATTTTTTGATGTCTACATTTTCCCCTCTTTGAAGTGATGTTCGAGATGATATTTGTGTCAAGTAACATCATTTTAAAGAAGTTAAGGTATGGATAGAGGAAAAATGGATAATGATAGAAAGATAGGATGACGATGGAATGATGATGCCCCCTCGAGAGGATAGGCGGGTTGAACAAACACGGGTAGGCTCTCGAAATGAAATGATAAAGGGAGGGATAAGATGAATGATACAAGATAGAAAGTGGATAAAGGAGATGAATGATACGTTATGCTGCAATGAAGGTGAGCAACCATGATGTTTGATGTAGCACTATATGTTATGCACCAAGATATAAGGACCAAGGTGACAATGTGTCTCGTGCCCCAACGTAATACAACCTTGTCTAGACGTATGAGGAAGTAAACTTAGAGCATTAAAGTCCTAATGCACAAAAGGTATTATGTGACTTGAGATGCAAAGGATAATGCAAAAAGATATTCCAACATACACAAGATATGAATATTAGCTAGAATGATACAAATTTGATACAAATGCAAGATAAAATGATAACACGCACAAGCAAGCAAGCATGCACAAATGATACAAAAACAAACAAGGTATTGCCCCTGTCAAGCTGTAAACCGTTGATTGATTGATTGATTGATGATGATGATAGTGTTGTCATTATGGGGAGCGACATGTCCCTAGATCAACACAAGGATGATGATAATTGATTGATTGACTTTGATTTGGTTTACGACAAGATTAGGATCAAGACCAAAGGATGCGATTAGATAATTTGACAAGATTGATTGACTTGATTGGTATGGATTAAGGATTGACTTGCATTTGGATTATTGCTTGGAATGATTTGATGGATTTGATTGGATGAAATGGTTTTGATGAAGATGATTGAGGGGATGACAGGATGTGATGAATTAAATAGAAGAATTGATGTGATTGGAATAATTTTATTGCTTGGATTTTTGTTGGCTATTTTATTTTTTTGGTATTTTTTTCAGGACCTTTTCCCATTTTTTGTATTTTTTAGGATATTTGGAT
This sequence comes from Sequoia sempervirens, assembly GCA_007258455.2. Classification (NCBI taxonomy): domain Eukaryota; kingdom Viridiplantae; phylum Streptophyta; class Pinopsida; order Cupressales; family Cupressaceae; genus Sequoia; species Sequoia sempervirens. The sequence continues at coordinate 2,461 of VDFB02328954.1, forward strand.
TTTTTTGTATTTTTAGAATATTCAATTTTTTTTGGATTTTTGAAATGTTTTGATTTTTGATTTTTTTGTTTGAAATGTTTGAGGTGCCAAAGGATGAAAATTGGAGTAGCATTTGTGCTAGATACCAATGACAAGGGGAAAACCAAGTCTAGGTGCAAGGAGATAGATGGGATTGATGGATGAAAGGGTGGGTGATGGGAAAAGGGCTCATGATATATGGATGGATGGAAAGGATAGGTAATAGTGAATGGAATGGATGTATGCATCATAAGAGAGAAAGGATGTGATTTCCAAAGACTATGTCGCATAGGAATAACATGCCCTATTCTAGGTACAATACTTAGGATTTTTCATGACAAAGCTTATGAAAATAGGATAATGATATGATTGGTTTAGAAGGATGAGGTATGTCAAGAGATACCCAAAACATGTTTCAACATTTTTCCCCTATGTCTTCATCAAGATCAAAAGAAGAAGAGTGGATGAATGGACTCAATATGATAGGTATGTATGATGGCTAAAGATGGTAGGTAGGATGGAAATGATATGACATGAAAATGATAGGTTGGATAGATAAGACATTGTGCCCCCAAGTGTAAGTGACATAGAAGATCACCCTACACATGATGCCTATTTGCTAGGTTTTCATCATGGTACTTATCCAGGGCACCTGTTTACTAGTTTTCACTGTTGGAAAAAGGGATTTCTCTTTACTTTTGGATAGAAGGAGAATATGGATAGGAGGACTCAAGTGTCTAGTTGCATGAAAGGTGATAGTCCCACTAGATATGGATGTCATTGCATGGACCATGTCAAATGTCATTATGCTCATAGATGTTGGTAAGGGATGACATGAAAGAGAAATGGAGTAGGTAGATAATGAATTATGATGTGGATTATGGAGGAAAATAGTGGATTATGTGGGACTTATGCAAAAGATGAATGAGGAGACTTAGCCAAAAGCATGGACCATAGGAAGGTGGTGGGGGAGATATGTAGGACAATGAGTGAAGGATGAGGAGATTGAGGTATGTGGAATTGTTGTGAAATGGAAGGGAACCATGACCAATGGTTGCACACATTGTGATAAACGTTGAATCTTTTGATGTGGATAGGGTGTGGGAAGCAATGGAGATGTTTTCTTAGGAGATGGTGGATGTAGTGATTTTGGTACCCACATAGACTTAGTATTTTTATGAATTTTATTTTGCTTGTGGGTTTTAGGAATTTTAGACTTTTGAATGGAATGAGAATGTGGGGTAGAAGTGGAAGGTTGGGATTTTTGTGATGTAGATGCCTCATTTGAATTGCTTTCCTTTTTCTTAGGGACCCAAACCAATTTAGTTTTGGCCTTTACTTTTGGAGGTATGGGCTTATATAAATTTTTTGATGTAGTTTTCTTTGGCCTTTTGTATTGATGTCCTAAGGCATGAGAACCCTTAGAATTTTTTACTTTATCGGTAGAGGCATTGAAATTCTTGCTTTTGAATCCCATGGGTATGGTGGAATGGGTGAAAGCTTCATGTTTATACAATGTGTGCATTTGTTGGTCATGATTAGGAATGTTAGGGTATTTATGGATTGAGGGATAAGGGGATTGGATAATGGGGATATTAGGTGTTGGGAGCAGTGGAGGTAGATTAGATGGAGGGATATTAGGAGTTGGAAGCAATGGTGGTAGAGTGGATCGAGAGATATTAGGAGTTGGAAGTAATTGTGGTAGATTGGATGGTGGAAGGTGTACGGTCACATGCTTTTGAAATTTGTAGGATGATGGAGGAGGGATGGCAATATATGTTTTAGGTGTATGATAGGATGCAGGGAGGAAATACCAACATCTTTATGTTGTTGTCCTTGGGGTGTATGTACAAGGCCATAAGAGCGTGGAGGGACTTTGACATGGATGGGCTCCAAAATACCTTGTTCATGAAGGTATAGACCTTTACCTTGGTGGTTCATATTTTGGAGTGTACAATGGATAATGGGACTAGGTGTAGGTGGAACACTAGACACGAGTTCCTTATTGGATGGAGAAAATGAAGCAAGGGAAGATAATGGTTGTTTTTGTTCTAAGGAGGAACACTCATGAATGAGGGTGGAAAAACCAATAGGATATGATGGAGGACTTGAAATGGGGTCGATAGTGGGTGATGGAGGATCATTAGGATCTTGATTATTATTGTGTTCACATAGATCCAAGATATTTGTTTGATCTTCTATGTGTGCTTGGGAGGCATATGTCTTATCAAGGGAAGTGGATGTTGATGGATCATGGATAGGGCTAGGTAGGGGGTGGATAGGAGCAATGGAGGTTTCTTGCTCATGGATAGGTGAAGTGATAGGCTCTTGACCATGGAATGCATAAAGTTGGCTAAGAGGATCATCATGGTCTTCTTGATCATAAAAGGGGTCTTGATCATGAATAGTATTAGGCATGTTATGAATGGAATCATTAGGAGGGTGTTGATGTTTATGTGGATAATGGGGTAATGTTTCCTCATGTTTAGGATTGTGCTCTTGACATACCTCATGACTTGTTTGAATGGCGGTGGAAGGGGATTTCTCATGGAGAGACTTGTCATGTTCTTGATGGTCAACAACATAGGAGCATGATAGAGGGTGACTTGGACTTACGAGGGGAGACTCTTGAATTGGATCAAGGGGTTGGGGTATTTGGTGAAGTGTTTAAAGGAGGTTTTGAAGTTGGGATGCTAGGGATTTGTGTTCGAATGTGGGCATGGTGTCACACATGTGTTTAAGCTCTTGCATATTGATTTTTTCTTCAAAGTATGCAACATAGTTCATGTCATCATTAGAGGTGGTAGGAGGAGCCCCTCGAAGTATGATTTTAGGTTTTGGTTTTGTTTCATTATTTGAACTATAGAAAGGGACTCCTTGAATTATGATCTCGGGCTTAGGTTTTGTCTCATGATTTGGCCTAGAGGGATAGCCCCCTTGGATTATGATTTTGGGCTTATGATTAGGATTGGGCTTGTTTATGATTATGACCATTTCGACAAGTGGTGACTAGGACTAGGTTGGTGATGGTGATGATATGGAATGATAAGATTGGATGACTTGATTGATTAGGATGAAATGGATAGGATGTGAATGTGTTGGAAGAACGTGTAGAGTGACTTGTCTTTATGTGTTTGGTGTTTAGCTTGATTTGGAAATGTTTAAATGAATGATCACACATGTACACACATAAATCACTCACGCAAGACACATAAGCAAGTTTGAATTTTGAGATCTGAAGAATGTAATGATGATTATTAAACAAGCACACATGGAGGACACATCAACAAGCCCTATGACTAGTCAAGTGGGGTATGGCCAATTAGGTCTCAAACTAGTTTACACAAGGTTGACTAAGGAATTCTTTGAAAGAAAAATCTTGCCAATAAGCCGGGAGAAAGGGGTAACCCACCCTTCACCTTCACTTCCCAAAGGTATAAAGTTCTTTGGGGCTTAGCTCAGAGTGACAAGATTTCAACTCCCAAAGGAGTGTGTCTTTGGATTCACACTCTATTGAGGTCATCCCTTGGAGGGGTGATGAAATCCCCTAGCAGGCCTCCTATGAAGGGTTTGACAAAAGCAAACCAAGTGAGGTGTTTGTGATCACACACACACTGTATTCACACTCACAATTATTAATTGACCCTATAGAAAATTGAAATGTTTGCAAAATAGTTCAAGCACTTGTTCTTTTTAACCCCAAATCAAGATGTGACTGAAGACAATGATTAATTTTAGACCCAATTTTTGAAGTGTGATTGAAGACAATTTTTTTTTAAGCCAATTTCAATGATGTGATCAAACAAGATTTGATTTTATGCCCCAAATTGAAATATGTGACAAACAAGATTAAGAGATTAAAAATGGAATGTGTGCACTTGATTATTCGCTTTCCAAATTGTTGTTGTGATTGATCCCAATGCTTTTCCAGCTCCGTATGATTCACCAACAAGTCACCAAGACAACAAAAAAAACACAAACGTGCAAACAAAAGTGATATTAGATCCCAAAACAAAAGTAATTGATCAATATTAGAAAAAAAAAACTTAAATGAATATTAAAAACTAAATTAAAATTTAAAATCTAATAATGTTAAAGGAAAATCTAATTCTAAATGAAAATTAAAATTAAAATCTAATTAAGATCTAAATTATAGGCTAACTCTACATTAATATCTAATGTTAATATTAAAATGGAAATCTAAAATGATTAGTAAATTAAAGTCTAAAAATCTAAAAATCTAAATGAAAATTAAAATTAAAATTTAAATCTCTAATTCTAAATTAAAATTTAAGTTATAATCTAATACTAAATTAAAAAAAACTAAATTATGTGCTGAAATTTTCAATAAACTACTTGCGAATGAAGGTACCAATGATCTTGCATTCAATGAATCATAAAAGACCCGCCCATGGAGCCTGGACCGTGCAGACCGCCGATGGAGAGAGTAGAGATGGTTGATGCAATGAAGAAACCCCGACCAACAACTTTGATGACACTGATGTGAGTACCTAGATGGGATGCTAATGCAGGGATTGAATGTCAGTAACTGAGGAATATGTACCGCTGATGTGACCGCCGGGCAATGCAATCATCGGACTGGAGTGTATTGACGCCGATGATCGATGGAGCGACTTTGATAGGTCGATGGATGTCACCAGGTACCAGTCCGTAGAATAAGTAAAAAATATTCATTCAAATTTTGCGTATGCCAAACACCCACGCGCTTGTCGATGGAATAAGGTGCTCAAAATGGATATGTGGGTATGGGATCTGAGAGGAGTTGAATGTGCAGATCTCAGCATATGAATAATCTAATATGCCAGATAAAATGACTTAATCTTCAAAGTAATCTAGTTTATATCCTCTGTATTCAATGTGTACATCTGTAGATATTGATCATTTGCAAAATCCAAGCACAAAAGCCGCCTAGACCAAGCTTAGAAGTCGGTGTATGCTAAGCAAATCTGACATAAAAATATGAGAGTTCTCTTTATTTAGTCGATGCTTCCCTCAAAAGAAGGCGTGTGCATGGAAAACTAGGAGAAGTTAGAGAAGAGATATAATACCATCAGTGTAGATCAACATGCAATAGGTAGAGGCAATAAATTGCGCACATGAATGTTTATGCATGAGACAAGGCACCATATCCTACCTGCCTATGCTGAAATGAGAGCTTTTGAACAAGTTAAAGGCGTCGAGGTTAAAGCAATTTAAAATCCATTTTCAAAACCAAAAGATTCCTGCGGTGCCATCCGCCAAAATCACTTCAAATCCTGCAACAATGCACTCCCAAAAATTGACAAACGAGGGTTAAAACATGCAAATTTTGTAACAATAAAAAAACCTGCATTAACTAATGATTAGATCTCTGAAGAATGTTCATGTCAGGTTCACCAAATGTAGATAGGGAAATTCAATCAGATTTAATGCTGAAATGATAAACTAATTAAATCCTATCAAGCACAATAGAGTACGAAACAACATGAAAATCACAATAAGAAGCACAAATGCAAACTGATCTCCATGCTAACTCGATTTATCTCCATTGCTCTTCTCCACTTGCCTGAGAATGCGAGATTTTGAAGGGTTGACAATGGAGGAATGTTGAGTGCTCATTCTTGCAGCATAACAACTTGATGACGAAAATGACCAATGAAGAGAATGGTAGATAGAGATGGAAGACTGATTTTGACAGAGTCTGGATGCTAGATGAATTCCCCCAAATGGCTTGTGAAAGGTTTTATTTATAGATTTTCGATGTGGACATAGATAAGATTTGATAAGATTGATAAGGATTTGTTTTTTGACAAAAGAGGAAATACAATGAGATGAGATAAGATTTTTGAAAGATAGAAATATTTTGATCTATTATTTTAAAGGAATTAAAACAAGATAAGATAAGATGTGAAAAGATAGAAATATTTTGATTCTCTTTCAAAGGAAATAAATCCTGAAAAAGATGAGAAGGATAATTGATGAATTATCTAATTAAATTAAATTAATTAGATGCACATGAGTTTCAATTTTGGAAAGAAAGCGAGAATATATTTTTAAGATTTTATTAATTAAATAAATATTTGATTTATTTAATTAATGCTGGATTTATGATTTCATCAATTAAATAATATAAATTATTTAATTAACATTAGAAGAATTGATAGAAATGATTTAATTAATTGAATAATATAAATTATTTAATTAACATTAGAGGAATGGATGGAAATGATTTAATTAATTATATAATATAAATTATTTAATTAACATTAGAGGAATTGATGAATTATGCATAGGAAGGGAATAAATGAAATTAGTCAAATAAATAAGATTTATTTAGCTAATTAGATGATGATATGGGTCCCTAGGGAAAAACATGATACTAGATGTCTAAATGATGCGATGTTGTGACAAGGTATCGTAAGAGGACAATTATTTGATGTCTACATATATATATGATTTTTGCAACAATTCTCATGATATGCAGTTCTATGTATGATTATGCAGTATTTTATTTATGCATGTGTTGTTGATATGATATGCTTATATTATCGATGATCATATCTAAATTATGATGTGTTTATGCAGCCTATGATGTGATGTTGTTTCTATATGATGATGTATGCATTTTCTTTTATGGTAAAATTGGATGTTATGTATGCAATTTATGATTATGAGATGCCATGTGATATTTATATATATACAATGCTATCTACATGTGATGCTATACATTTGATGATGAAGGATGTAATGTGATGTATATATTTACACTTGTTATGTACATGTAATGGTTTTGTTATGTAATTTATGATGACGAATGCCTATTATGCCATGATTTCCTAGATATGATAGAGGCCTATATTTTTGTGTTTTTGTAATGCAAGATATATGTATGATTTACAATGTATGATATTTACATGATGTTTCTAACATGAATGCATATGCAAGATGCATTATATTTTTGTGTGTCACAAGACTCCGCCATAATGCAAGAACGGAGAAATGTTAGTGCGAAAAGAAGATGAATAATAAAAGACATGGTTGTTAGTATTATCAATCTTTGATATTTTTCCGAATCACAAAATGCTTTGCACTTGATCATCATTGGGTGGTAACTAATACAAATGGAGACAAAAACCATGATATGGCATAAATCAAGGTGTGCAAGGTCATCCACCTGCTAACAACAGACAATCGCAAACAAGGATTGTATTAACTCATACTAAGGGCATAGTTGCCCTAGTATTTTTGTCAAGACAAACCATAGACAACAAACAAATAAAAGATGGGTCATGAGATGTCATTGATCCTCTAAATCCTTCATGGGAAATCCTTGAGGAAAATAGTAACATGACTCAAAATCCAAAATTAAAAGACAGTCGACAAACAACAGTCAAAGAAAATGGAATTCTGATACATCGTTGCTTCTCTAAATCCTTCATGGGACATCCTTGAGAAAGCTAGTAATAGGATTCCAATCATAAAGTCAAATGAAATGATAAGATAAATAATCCATAAAGTCAAAAAATCCAATAAAACATTTTCCAAAACTTGATCTGTTTGTTTGATTGTTTTGATTGATAAGATGATTGATTGATAAGACCTAATTTTCAAGAGAGACACATACTGATTAAGACGTTGAGTCTGGTTTTGATGTTATGACTTTCTGTATAAGGCATGACAAAATCCTAGTTTCAGAAAGACATGTATCATATATGACATTGAGTCTGATGTTGTTGATGTGATAACCTGTGTAAGGCCATGTTGATTGTTTGACAATGTCTGTATGCAGGAAGGACTCATCTTGTATAAGACATAGATTGTTTTGCTGATATCTAAATTCAGGAAGGACTCATCCTGAATAAGACACAGGTTGATTGTTTTGATGATGTCTATTTTTAGGAAGGACACATCCTGTAGCAGACATAAGTTGATATGTTTTGGTTGTAGCTTTTGGAAATTTGTTTGATTTGACTTGATGAGTTTGTTGACTTGTTGATCTTATTTATGCGTGACTTGATATAATGTGATGATAGTTGATTGTGTGTGATGACAAAACCTAAAGGAATAACCTAGTGTGGCCTCTGGGGCTCATCAATTGATGGCCTTGCCTAGGTTATACACGCAGAGACCTCGTAGTTTGACTAGACTTTGACTGATAAGACTGACTATAAAAAGCTTGATTTGTATGAATATATTTGACGTGTGTGGTAGTGCATGTGACGAACCCTAATGGACTAACCTAGTACGACTGATGACCTTGTCATATAAACAAGTGGATTGAATCATGACTTTATATAGACAAACCTAAAAGGACTGACCTAATGCCTCACGGGCACATTGATAGATGGAATTTCCTACGTCCAATCGCCGAGGCAACGTAGTTCAACAAATTACAACGATTGACGAGTGTGACTGACTCTGACTCTATTTTTGGATTTTTGACATGTTTTGATTTTTTTGTCTTTTTGAAGTTTTATGATGTTTTTAGATATTTTCAGGACATTTTGTAATGTTTTTGGATTTTTCGATGGTTTTACGTCTTCAGGATAGCCAATGTAAGAACCAATATGATGCAAGTAAAGTGCTTGCCCCCAGTCGAGTATAATACCAATTGATTGTGAATAGGATGGGATGGGGGATATGAAATGCACTCGATGTCGATCATTCAAAAGTATGGGAAGGACTACCATTTATTATGATTGGTAATGTACAAGCGATGGATAGAAAAGATAGTCGATATGTACAGGGATAGGAAATATGTACAGGGGTAAGCGATATGTACAGGGAAGTTAGATTAGAATGATAGTAGACAAAGGAGCAAAGTCAACTACACATGGCACTTGTTTACCAGGTTTTCACCATGGTACTTAGCCAAAGCGCCACCGAAGTGGTTTTCACTATTGGACGACTTATTTCTCTTTACTATTTTCTTGATTTTTTAATTTTTTTGATGTTACCAAGATGCCTATTTGCTAGGTTTTCACCTAGGTAACAATTTTTTTGATTTTTTGATTTTTTTCTTTTTTGATTTTATTTTTGATAATTAAGACAAGGCTCTCAGAAGCTATGCGTAGAACTTCTTCCTATGAATACTATTGATAGGTGTTGATAATGGTTCTCCTTCAGGAGTAGAGAGTTGATACGCTCCTGATCCAAAGGCTTCTGTGACAATGTAGGGTCCTAACCAGTTAGGTTCAAACTTTCCTAGTTTGTCTCTTTTGGCTTGATTCTTAGGATTCGCCATTAAGACCAAGTCACAAATGTCAAAGTTTCTGTTCAATACCTTCCTGTTGTAGCTATGACAAAGAAGATTCTAATATGCTTGGAGATGACCTAATGCCTTCTGTCTTCGTTCATCTAGGAATTCTAGCTCATGCAATCTTGAAACTCGGTACTCTTCATCGTCAATATGTTTCAAGGATACCCTTAGGGAAGGAATCTCGACCTCAATAGGAAAAATAGTCTCAAAACCAAATACTAAGGAATATGGAGTGGCACCCGTGGGAGTACAAATGCTTATGCGTTAATCCCACAAGGTTGGATTAAGTTGTAAATGCCAATCATAACCAACATCATTGACAGTCTTTTTGAGGATTCTGATGATTGTTTTATTAGATGCCTCAGCTTGTCCATTACCTTGTGGGTAATATGGGGTGGAAAAATGATGTTGGATATGGAACTCTTGACATAGATGATGGAATTCTTGGTTCTTGAATGGGCGACCATTATCTGTGATTATGGATTGAGGTATACCGTACCAACAAATGATATTGTTTAGGATAAACTTAGAGATTTGTGTGCTGGTAATGTATGTCATAGGAATAGCCTCAATCCACTTTGTAAAATGCTTAGTGGTAGTAATGATGAACTTATGAACATTGGATGATGTGGGATGTATTTTACCTATGATATCGAGTCCCCATTGGGAAAGGGCCATGGTGATGCTATGGGATGGAGCTTCTATGTTGGTGCATGTATCAAATCTCTGTTTACCTGACATTGGTGACATTTCTTGACAAAGATATATGAGTCCTTTTCCATGGTAGGCCAATAGTAACCTAGTCTCATAATCTTTTTAGCTAAGGTAGGACCACTACAATGGGATCCACATATACCCTCATGTACCCCATGCAAGGTTTCTTGTGTTTCTTCAGAATCGAGACATCTTAGTAGGGTATTATCTAAGGCACGTCTATTTAAGGTGTCTTCGATGATGGTGTACTTGGCTGACTTGGGAAGGAATGTCCTACATTGGTTATTAGAAAGGTTAGGTGGTATGATCTTGGCATGGAGGTAGTCATAGATATCTTTATACCATGGGGAATCAGGACCAAAAATATCACACACCATCTCTAAATCTGGGATGTCATAGGAAAGGACCAAAAGTTGTTCTACCAAGAACTCAAATTTAGGGACATTGATTGGTATGTCGAGGAGTGAAGCAATAGTAGCCATGGAATTTGCTGCCCTATTTAGAACATGAGGTATTTGATGAAATTCAACCTTGTCAAAGTACTCCTTGAAACTATCTACCATGTGTTTGTAGGGAGCAATCTTTTCATCCTTAGTTTCATAGTCATCATTTACCTGTCAGATTACTAGTTGAGAATCACCATAAACCTGTAGATTCTTGATCTTCCATTTGATGGCCATGTGTAATCCTATCACAAGAGCCTTGTATTCTGCTATGTTGTTGGTACATGGAAATGCTATCTTGAATGATTTAGGAATGGAATCACCCTATGGTGTGATAAACAATACACTAGCCCCCGAGCCATGATTCGTATGGGACCCATCAAAGTATAGTTTCCATGTCGTGCCTGTGTCAATGGTGAATATAAACTCATAAGGAAAATCTGCAACTAAAGGGTGATATGCTTGTATTGGTGCATCAACCAACTGATTAGTAATGACTTGTCCTTTGATAGCTTTTCTCTCTACGTACAATATTTCATACTCACCAAGTATCATCACCCATTTGGCTAGTCACCCTATTAATGCTACTTTGATTAGAAGATATTTGAGAGGGTCTATCTTCAGAACCAACATTGTTTGATGGTTTAGCATATAGTGCCTTAGTTTTTGAGTAGAAAATACTACCACAAGACAAGCATGTTCAATGGTACTATAATTAAGCTCATAACCTACCAAATTCTGACTGATATAGTATACTACCCTTTCATGACCTTCATCGTCATTTTGTGCAAGCAATGCTCCAAGTGATGAATGGGTTGCTGAAATATAGAGAATTAGTGGCCATCCCTCAATAGGTGGCATTAAGATTGGTGGCTTGAGTAGATAATACTTAATAATTTGGAAAGCCTCCTGACATTTACTTGTCCATACAAAGGGTATTCCTTTTCTAAGTAAATGTTGAAAGGGACGTGTCTTATCTGCTAACTACACTACAAATCTTTTGATGGATTGCAGTCTCCCTTGTAATGTCCTTAGCTGACTGATATTAATTGGTGGAGGCATTTCTATCATTTCTTTTACTTTGGTTAGATCCACTTCAATGCCTCGTTTGGAAATGATATACCCCAAAAGCTTTCTTGATTTCACTCCAAACACACATTTCTTCAAATTTAGTCTCACTTTATACTCTTCTAGTCTTTGAAATATCTTGTCTAAATCCTGTAAATGATTTTCCCTTTGCAGTGATTTAGCAATAAGGTCATTGACATAATCCTCCATAAGAGTGTGTATAAGGTCATGAAAAATAGTGGTCATGGCTCGTTGATATGTTGCTCCAACTTTTTTGAGTCCAAAGGGCATGAAATTCTAGCAATACATTCCCCATGGACATGTGAAAGATATTTTAGGTTGGTCTTCAGTTGCAATCCTGATGTGATTATATCTTGAAAATCCATCCATAAGGGATAACATCTCATACCTTGCTGTCATGTCTACTATCATGTCAATGTTGGGTAGAGGGAAGTCATCCTTAGGACAGGCTTTATTTATATCTCTAAAATATATGCAAATGTGGATGCCCCTTGTTGATTTGGTGACTGGCATAAGATTGGAAATCCAATCTGCATAGTCGATAGATCTTATGAAGCCAACGTTTAACAATTTTTTCAGCTCAGCCTTGACTAGTAAAGCAATATGTGGGTGCATTTTCCTCAATTTCTGTTTCATTGGTTTTATACTTGGTTGTAAAGGAAAATGATGTAGTATAAGTTTAGGATCTAGCCTAGGCATGTTAGCATATGACCATGCAAAATTGATCTGTCTTTGTGCAAAGAAGTTGTAAAATTCTGGCTGCTCTATTTCTATCAATGATGCGGTAATGTATACCAATCGGGGATTCTCTTCTGTGCCTATGTTGATTTCCATTGTTTCTTCAACCAACATGGGTGAATTTTCCTATGCAATGGGGAGAATGTTCAAACCTCCATCCTTAGGTGCCTCATAGAGGTTTTTTCCTTCAGATGCGTCCTTATTTTTTGCTTTTTCATTGTCTAAAGGTGACTTTCGATTTTCACCTAGAGACTCATCATTTTTATTTTTGTCATTATTTTTGCAACTGGAGGGTTGAATAGATTCCCCAAAATATTCCTTGTTGTTCAAGTCAATGGTAAATCCAGCCTTGTGATCACCACTAGGTATACCTTCTCGTAATCCCAGGAACTCAACAATTGCTTCGTCGTTCTAAAAAATGTCTAAGATGGGTGTGTCTTGTTGGTACCAATCAATTAATTGGGGATAGAATAAAGGCATGTCATCATCAGAGTTGTCAAAGTTCAAAGGAGTCAAGGTAAAAGTTGAGTTGTTCATGTAGTCACAAAAGTTTCTTACCAAGTCCTCCTTGCTCTTTTTCTTGGATTTAGATGGATTCTAAGGTGGGCCTAATGCCAAGGTTTGGTTGTCTGAAATGGATTGGTCAACTTCCCAAGAGGCAGGATCAAGAGATTCCCAATAGTAATGTTTAAACCATTCCTCTTTGGTCAAAGTCTTATGTGGGCAGGGCTTCAATGGATTTGGTGAGGATTTCAACATAAAGTCAAGCTCTCCAAACAATTTATCAAGGTCCATGGTGGATGTAGATAATAGGGAATCCCACTCATATTCGTTAAAGTCGAGGGAGTCACAATAGGGTTGGTCAATTGGTTCGTCGGATGTCTTGATATCTTCAGAAGAACTTAATTCCTCAAGTAAAGGTGATGTGGTACTAGGAACGCCAATCTAAATCGGTTGAAACCCAAGTCCTAAGCCTTTCAGCCACTTGGAAATAATGATCAGTTCAGTCCTCCCATCTTGATGTAAGCCTAAGCCACTATGAACATTATATCCTTTGCTTTGCATTATTGTGAAACCTTTGCCATATTGCTCTGTAGGAATGTGAGAAAGTGAGGTAGGTTCTTCATGGTCTTCTCTATACAAGCAGGAGGTCACATCTCTTGCATTTATGGCTTCTTTGCTTAATTCTCCCCCATTTTATAAAGGTTGTTGTGGGAGGGATGTGTATAGTGACCACAAACTGTCTCCTATCTTCTGTAGGTAAACCATAAGATTTAGGAGGAATCTAGTGGCTAACAAAATAAGATGTCTTCATGTGATATTCCTCACAACCCTTGTCTTGGATCTTGACCCTAGGAGTGGATGATAGTGAGGGTGAAGTGGATGTTTTGGTAAGAGTGGATGAATCGACATAGTGAGATGAATTAGACAATGAAGCCTCTTGGTTTACTGGTACTTGGCGTTGGGGCATCTCTTGTAGGTTGGTGCAATATTAGAAAGGATCAGGGTCACCATCTATTGTTATTTTAGTGCCATTGTAGGGAAATTTGAGACATTGATGATATGTGGAAGGGACTGCCTTCATGGCATGAATCCATGGTCTGCCTAGTAGAAGGTTGTATGGAAGGGTGAGATCCAAGACTTGGAATTTTGTTTCCATAACTACAAGACCAATTCTGATAGGAAGTGTTACCACCCCCTTTGATTTTCATTCCTTATCATCATAAGCCTTAATGAAAATGCTTTTGGTGGTGTCTACACATGCTTTCGAGAAACCTAATGCTTAATCAATTTTAAAGTGCAAAGATTTAACCCTGCTCCTCTGTCTACCAGAACTCGTCTAACTTTGGTTTTGTCAACACAAACTTCAAGATGTAACAGGTCGTTATGATTTGTCTTCTCAGTTGCATAGTATTGTTCAGAGAATGTGGCATGATGATTATTGGTCAAGTAGCCTACCATTTCCTTGAAACGATTGACATCGAGATCATTAGGGATAATGATTCTTTGTAAGGCCTTGTCTAAAATGGATCAATATTCAAGGGAAATACACAATAGTTCCAAGATAAAGATTTGGGGTGGGGTCTTCCCCAATTGATCAAGTAGGTTATAATGTGGCTTGGAAGTCTGTGGTGTCTAATGTGATGGAGGGCCTTGGATGGTGATCTTGGTCCGGTGAGTGTTAACAATACACTCATAAGTTTTATTTATAGAAATGGTATTGACATGCTCATCAGTGGTCCAAAGGTGATTTATGATTTTTCCACTATAATCATGCTTAACATTAGCATAGTTGGTCGAAGTATTGGTCTTGTTATTTGAACTGGGAGATTTTCCTTTCCCATGGTCATGTAATGGATCCGAAAAGACTTTGTGATCAATGTTCAAAGATGTAGGTTTTTGTCCACTAACTTCAATAGTTCTATTCTCGACAAAGTACTGTATGATGTTTTTTAGTTGTCAGCAATTATGTAGGCTATGTCCTTTAGTCTGATGGAAGTCACAAAAGGCATTGTCATCCCACCAAAATGGTTTAAATTTCCTTGGATCGCATTGTCTTGGCTCTTGTCACTGTATAAGATTGTGTTGTAACAGTTGTTTGAAGACTGACTCGATGGGTTCCCCTAGGGGAGTGAAGTCATGTTTTGGAAATATTAGTTGTTGTTGTGGACGTTGAGTGTTTTGGGTAGTGTTGGGAGTTTGGGAAACGACGTTGAGTGTGTTGGTAGAGGGGTTATTTCCTCTAAGTGTGATGATCGGTTTTTCTTGTAAAGTCTTAGCATCGACTATCCCATCGTTGGTAACATTTCTATTTCGAGACCAAAACTTGTTTCTATCATTGGGGGTATTTTGCACATTTGAATTTTTGTTGGGTGCCTATGTATTAAGTTATCCTTTGTCAATGAGAGCTTTTTCTAGTATAATCTCCTTTTCCACTAGTTTTGTAAAGGATGTGCAACAATGTACCCTTAAGTCACTTCTCAATTTTGGGTTGAGGTTTTCTTGGAACATAATGACCTTCTGTTTCTCAGGTATCTCGACAAGACATCGACTGGATATAGTTCTCCATCTATGGAAGAAAGCGATAAAAGTTTCCCCTTCCTCTTGTGCAGTATGACACAAGGTTGCTATATTTATTTCATGGTCGATGTTAAAGGAGAAGTTTTCAACGAATTTTTTAGCTAGTTCGCCGCATGATTTTATGCCATAGTCAAGACCCGAAAACCACGCTAGTGCAATTCCAATAAGACTTCTCAAAAAGAGCCTCATAAGATAGGTGGGATCGTAGGTGACATCTATGCACATTGTGGAAAATTCCCTTATGTGTTCGATTGGATTTCACTTTCCATTGTACTTGGGAAAGTTTGGTATGACATACCCATGAGGGAAAGGTGTCATGTACAATGATTTGTCAAAGGGAAATGGGCATAAATCCTTTGCTGAAAAGGCTTTCTTGTTAGACACTGCCATGTTATCCATCTATGTTTGAAGTGCATGCATTTGTGTCTATAGGACGTCAACTTGAGTTAATGATGTGTTGGTTGGATTATTTGGGTCTATATATGTGTTTTGAAATCCAACGTTTTGTGATGGGTTTTGGTTAAATGTCAGTATGTAAAGTGGATTTGGATTAGGAATGTTAGTGAATGGATTTTGATTCAGAATATGTGAGAATGGATTTTGATTTGAGATTTGTGAAAATGGATTTTGACTTGGAATCTGTGAAGTGATGGGTCGGTTTTCATATTGGAAAGAGGGCATGCCTCCTATCTGTGAAATTCCAATATGTGGTATAGTACTAGCGACATTGACACTTGGTATAGGAGCTGATGTTCTAGATTTTTTGTTCCCAACAAGAGGACCGAAGGGATTGGACGATGACACCCTAATGGTGAAATTTAGACCCTGTGTCAAGCTTGGCGTACCAAATGGAGATGTGTGTATTGTTGAGGCACTCTATGTAGGTCCTCCAAATGGTATAGCAATAGTCACTTGAGGTATAGTGGTACTAGTGGTAGTGGTATTTGTTCCCTGAGTAGATGTAGTTTGTAGGGTGCTAATATCAAAACTAGGAGGTAGTTTGGCACCTTCTGCTAGTAGTTTGGCCAAGTATCATTGAGGATCATTTGCTAGATAGTCATATACAAAGGAAGAAAAGTCAAGGTCCTGTGCAAAAACACCTATGTCTTCCATTACAATGCTTCCTTATGTGTCTCTAGTAACAATTTTTCTAACAAAGTTTTGTGAGGTCTAGATGAAGATGTCCCTAAAAAAGGGGTTTGAGAACGGATCGATGAATTCATTTGGATCAGCCATCTTTTCTCTTTCTTTCCTTTTCGATCTTGTTTCGACCATGTAATGTAAGCTTAAAGTGCAAGTGATGCAAAAGCTAAGTCTATGGATGATTATGAGTCTAATCTATGTTTTTGGGATTTTTTGAATATCAAGGATGAATGTATGTAACTATTTTTTTGGTATTTTCTCTACAAATAAGGTATGTCTAAAATGATACTATTCTAGGATGACAGTGTCTAAATATGAAAAGGTCTAAGTGATCAATTTGGAAGATTCTAAAAGAGGTTATCTATTAGCTAAGGCTTAACCCAGGTTTCAATTTAGTTTTGAAAAAGAACCTTCGTAGGACTAGGGCTAAAAGATAAAGTGAACTCCCAAACTAGACTGATGAGCTAGAAGGATTCATGTGTAGGACAAAAGATATGATGACTAGGTTCAATGACAACATTTGTTGAATCAAGGGTTTATCCAAAGCGTGACAGGTGCCTATCTTGAAATCTGTAAAAGATGATCTCTCTAAAGGAAATAAAGACTTCTAAAATGAAAGTAAGATCTATGACTAGGGTACCTATCGCTATGATTGAATGATTCCTAAAGGATGTAAATGTGCAAGTTTTGAGAATTTTTTTTGGTTTTTGCCCAAGAATTAGTGAAAAAGGATAAGTCAGATACTAGTTTGACTATTTGTTCTTAGTCTGTTACTATGAATTCTGATTTTATGATACTTAGGTAGATGCGTTGCAAAATTTAACAATTGTGGTTTTACTTCTCAGTTGTGGTTTTCTGGTAAATTCAGTATCGGGTATCAGACACATGTAGTTTTGTTTGTAGAAAATGCGACTTGGGGTATCAATGGCGACTCTGAAATGATCAGATGCGTTTTCAAGACTCTGGCTATGTATTGGTAAAAGTAGATTAGTTCTATGACAGGGGCATATGCATCGTTCCAAACTGCAGATGCGGCTCACCTATTTAGATGTGTCACATAATATGACAATTATAGGTTTATAGTAACAAAGTTAATGATAGATGCAGGTTTATAATAAATAGATGTGAGCTATTATGATATATGCAATTGAGATTATGAGACATGCAAATTGGACTAAGTTTCTAATAGATGTGATAGACTCTGTAACAGATGCGACTCTACTAATCAGATGCATTTTTTTGGTGAACAGTTGTGACTCTCTTTGATAATTGCAATTTTTTGATGAACTGTTGTGGTTTTCCAGTGAATTGTAGTGTAAACTAAATATGTTTTGTGATCAAGTTTTGAAAAACAAAGACAATGTATTTTCAGTTTGACTATCATGAACATGTGTATTTCCAGAAAACAAGTACAATCCTAAGGTTGTGAAGGATAGTATTTACTGAGTAGCTTGACCCCACTAGTTCCCCTCCATGGCTCAACACTTCATTTAGGGCATCCAAGCTACAATACCCATGAAAATCCCATGGTATACTTCTCATCTCTATAATGAACTGTAAAAATGTGAGAGGACTTCATAGGTCCGACTTGGTGCACCAATAAATAGAGGGTTTTTGGCTTACTAAAAACAAGGGTGTTTAGTATGGGCATTCCGTTCATGGGGTATCATCCATGTGGCAATTGTTTCTCATCTTGTCAGAACAATACTCGAGATTTTTGTGTTTTCCTCAAGAACCCACTTTTATATACCGGTCTGAGTTTCCTTGGGGTGAGTACTTTTTAAGACCAAGACAGGTCCAATTTCTAGAGTCGGGAACAAGTTCTCTTGCACCCAGGATCAC
The DNA here is from genome assembly GCA_007258455.2 of Sequoia sempervirens. Taxonomy (NCBI): domain Eukaryota; kingdom Viridiplantae; phylum Streptophyta; class Pinopsida; order Cupressales; family Cupressaceae; genus Sequoia; species Sequoia sempervirens. The sequence goes on from VDFB02328954.1 coordinate 20,788, forward strand.
ATGAATGTGCAAGGGGAGAGGATACTTCTATATATCGAATCATGGGGTAATAAAAAATTGTGCTTTCACACCAAACACAGTAGACAGTAGTAAATTTTAAACCCAAATGAAAATTTTCTAATCTACCAGACAATATATTTCAAAATAGTCTTCGACACATGTCCTGCAAAACAATTCATCAGTAGTTTGAAATTTATCTTCAATGATCGTCCTGCAAGAGGGGTTTTAAAAACTTGTCTTCTATTTTACATCCTACAAACACTATGTTAACTCCCTAAAAAACACACTATAAACCAAACAATTAGCTAAAACAAAAACACCATAAAAGACTAAAAATCAGAAATTGAACCCAAAAATTTCACTAGTTAGATGCGTCATTTAGAGCAGCAGATGCGTCGCAGATTTTTACTAGTTAGTTGCGGTTTGATAAGAAACTGTAGACATGCAAAATTAGCATTATGCATTTGATCAAAATCACACTCATCCATTCATCAGGGTAAATTCATCAACTTAAATCAAATAAATCAAACTTGATCCTATCATCATCTCTTTGATTAAATAAATCAATCATTTATTTAATTAAATCTCAGAGCATTATTCATCTCCCTTTGATTTGATTTAAATCCCTAAATCAAGTCAAAGTGGTCAAATCTGCTTAATCATCATCCTAGCTAATTAATCCTGATTAAATCTAATGCTAATCCCATCCCACTTGCATTCTCTAGATATCTCCACTTGCACAATAAATCAATTTTATTGATTTATTAAAACCCTCATTTTCCCTCAACATGACAAGTCAAACATGGCATTTATTGTTGTTTTTCTTGTCCCCCTCTCAAAATTTATTGCAAATTTGAATTCAAATTCTCCCTCTCATGGGCACTCTTCCCAAATCTTGCACAACCATTGACCATTCACCACTTGACAAGTGTCATCTTCTCATTGGAGGATCTTTAGTCCCACATTCACCATCTTGGCCAATCTCTCATCAAAAAAATCTATAAAATAAGGCCTTCATTCTCATTCATGGATCCACAATTTGATGCAAGGTTACTCTATTAATTTGAGAACTCATCTTGCTCATCATCTTCATTTGCATTTCATCATTTTAGCTATTGATCAAGGGTTGGGAAAGGGTCACTAGCACATGTGACACCAATCCACTATGGGATAGGTGACTTGTTATTGCTTTCCTAATGCTTTAGTTTTTATTTTGTCATGTATGGAATTTGGAAGTATTTACAAGGTATTTCATAGAGGTATTTTGTTAGATTTGTGAAATACTAACCCCTACATGAAGTTTAGTGTTTGCAGATTTTAATGATGCCTACATTTGGCGCTAGAAGGAGGGCCAGAAATATAAAATTGTTATTTCTGTCCACCTCCATTTTATTCATAGATTAGACAGTTATGAATCTGCAACTGATGGCATGGAATTCTTTGCAGGGAGGCCCATATGAGCTCACTTGCTTCCAATAATTTAGTATTGGTCTAGAATAATCTGCAATCTTTATGTTGAATGAATATAAAATTTAGATGTTTCAAACTACTGCACAAAGGATTATATTGTTGAAGTTGGAATATTGATTAATTGTTGAAACCATTTGAAATCTTTACTTGTATACATTAAAAGGTATTCCCCAACTTTACAATAATGGGTCGTTCGCCAACGTATTGTTAGACTGCAATATAGCCAACATAAACATCTGTAGAACAAACACAATCTCTATTTTCAGGTTGCAGCTCGCCAGATTGGAGAAGTGAAAGGTCAATAAGCATTCTGTAGAAAAAAAAAGAAAGAAAGAAATCTCTTATTGTGTTTGTATCTACTTTGCAGTAAAAGCCACGACAGATTGTTGGTGTTGATGTTTCTTCTTTTGAAGATCAGGTCAAGTATGACTATAGTCATCTGATACATAATGGTGGGGGAGGTAAGTCCTTTAACTTCATTTTAATATCGACACATGATACTCCCTAACACTGTGGCGAACAGAGAAGTTCTCGCTGCCAACATTCATTTGTTTTTGGTTGCAGCAGTAGGCTTAACAATGTATGGCTGTTTTTTTCTAAAGGTCCCATCATTCCCATTAGTTAATATCGTATGGCACTGGAAATGAGTCTACTTGCATGGCATTATTTTTGAATGATGGTGTCATATCAGTTATCCAGCCCCATCTGTTATTGGTGCTAGTAAGTCGGCATGCCTCTTGATTATGTCTGTACTTTATTGGTTTTTTGCATCGACTTCCCCTTGGTTCTATATGCTGGTCGATTCCCCCTTTGAGACTTGATAAATGACATCTATCAACAACCAAAAGTCATCCTTTTCAAATATGAAGCAGCTCCTAATTATTTTCTGATGCCTATCGCATGTCTTTCTTGACCATGCCTTTTTCTAGTTAGGACGATGCTTGATGAGTTCATTTTCTCTAGCTATGTGGATGGCTAAAGTTTGACTTTAGTCAAAGTATGCGGCAGAACCCAATATTCTCCTTGTCTTCTGTTTTGAAGTTAATTTGCATATTATTGCTGTCTTTTAAAGAGCTTTAGGTGCTTTGATTTGAATGGTCAGAACGATGTCAAGTGCATTCTCATATTAGTGAGAAGGATGAACATTCATCTAAATCACTGGTCTATACCTACCCTCCAACCATCCTATTGAATGCAAGGTATTCTTGCCCTTTCACAGAAAGCACTGCTGATATGATTGAAATGTCTAGATTTATGCACCTTTAATTGCCAGTCACCTAGAGTCAGACGGTAGAGAGAGATGTCAGTATACTTAAGACTTTTTTGAAATTACCATCACCCGCCATTTACCAACTTATGCGTCCAGCTCAAAGTAGATATTTTCCTGCTTCCAAATCACATCCCCTGTAGAGTATAACCATAATTACCTTCATTTCTTTCTGCCATTGAATACAAGCAATTGGTGTTGAAAGGGATTCATGGCTGGTCGATGAAAAGACCGATATCTGTTGTCTTTCCAACTTTTGAAAAATGCGTCAGGTGACAATCTGTGGTGCCTATTCCTGCACAGATAACCAAGGTCGATTCTGTAGGTTCAACATTTAAGTCAATGGCTTCTCTTTACCGGTTCTTGGGTTGTTGTTCGAAATCATAAGTATGGGCGTCACATAATCTTTCATTCGTCATTCGTAAATCCCAACTTTATGTGCCTTAAGTTTATTCGAATAGATCTTAGAATGCATATACATATTTAATTAACGGTGGTTAAATGTTGGAGTTTGCTTGTTACTTCATGTGAGAACTTGCTGATTTATGAAAAACTGTTGTATATCATCTATATGGAAGATATGCTGATTTATGGATTCAAAGTGTTTATAGATTTTATCCTTAGAGGTTGATTTATCTATACCATTTGTGAATGATTTAAATTAACTCAACACCTCTAGTGGTGTGGATTTTGATAAAGAAGAGAATGGATCTAACAAGTGTGATATTTTTTCAATGACATTACTATAAAAGAAAAAAGTCACTTTTAAATCTTTCTTTTATTATCATTGGTTTTCTTTCAATTAATATCATGCTATTGTTTGGAGTTAATAATCAAAAGACATTTAATGTTTTAAATCTCACATGATTTGCCTTTTTGATGAAATAGGTACAAACAAACAACAAAGGTACAAACAAAGAACGAAGGCAAAAAGGTACAAGAAAAAGTGAAAAGTCAACAAGGAGGATGCTAGCAAACGAAGACGAAAGGAGGATGATTTTTTTTTTGAAAACACAATGTGTTTTTTAACACTTTAAGTGTTTGATCAACACTACTTCACGAAGTTTTTTATCTTTTCGTTTTAGAACACTAATTTTCATTTGGGTCTAAAATGAACAATTTGATTTTCGTTGCAAAGGGCTTAAAATGAATCTTAGGACCAACTCACTAGATTTTGTTTGAGGTTAAGAATTGAACAATCAAAACTCACACTTCATTTTGGTGCTTAAAACGAACTCACAATTGCTTTTAAGGCTATAAAACAAACAAGTGTTTGAATTGTGTGATTTTTTATTTTGAGTGCGTATCCTCTCCCCTTGCGTTTCGTGCGATCTAGAGTGCAAGAGAAACACTCAAAATACATTTTATTGCTTTGAAACACTTCAATTTGGGCTTAAAAATTGAACATCTTGTGCGAGTGTGAGTAGGGGCATTTTTGCGTACATTCTCTTTCTTTGTGCCATCAAAGATCGATCGAGTTACGGATTGTGTCTTTGCTCGCTTTTGTTTATCTTAGAGGGCCTGCCTTGGGGAAAAAGTACTCACCCAAGGGACGACTCAACCGGTAACACTCTAAAGCCAAGAGTATTTCCAGCCGGGATATAAATGAGGGTTTTGGTTAAATGCCATAATCACGTGGTTGGCTCCGACAAGATGGATCCGAAAGGGGACTCTTGCCGTATGGGTCAATCTCCACGAACGGAAAGTCCTTACTAGAACCCATGTGCTAGAATTTTCCAAAATCCTTAATCTATTTGTTGGTGCAAGAACGGTCATTCTGAAGCCACCCCACACTCTTATGGTCTTCTAGTAGAGATGGAAAGCATGCCATGGGAGTTTCATGGGTGTTGATGCTTGGCTGCCCCGATTGACGTTAATGAGCCGTGGAGGGGAGCCAGTGGGGTCAAGCATCTAACCATCCGCTAGAGATAAGCGTAGCTGGACTTGTCCAAGTGGGAATCCAACAAATATTGTCTTACACATCCATAGGGCTTGTAATTGTTCTTCGTTTGAAAACACAGTGTTGTATTCAAAAACATTTTGCAAACAAACATTCAACATGATTCTAAAAATTTCAAACCCTCTTTAAGACTAATATCATTGACTCAATCCATATGTTACTGCTTTCCCTGCGGATTCACGTTCGTAGAGGTTCCTAAGCATTGGATTATACCTCAATTTTTCTTCTTGAGTAAACAATAGGAAAACCCTTGCCTTAAGTTCATTGAATTTCCACATAAAATATCTTGTGGGGTTTAAAGAAATTAAGACATTGGACATCTTAGTTTGAAAATTTAATCAAAGAGAGTGTTTTTGGTAAAATAAATCAATTAAGCAAAGCTAAGAAAAATGAACTTTCATGTGTGTTGAAGACTCCAAATCCCAAAAGCACAAATCATTGATTAGAAATCCAAAATGTTCAAATCATTTCTTGGTTACAAAGGTCTTTAGGAAGCATATGCATGCTCTTCAATACCTAGGTCTAGGAAAACAAATTGGTCTTTTTAGGTTCATCTAGGGATCAAAACAAATCAAACCTCTTTCATACATCTTTCAAAACACCAAAAAATCATCTCACAAATCATCTTTTGAAAAAACCTTGAAATCATCCTTGAAGTGCTAAGCTTTATGACAAAATCAAGCAAACACCAAAATCATTGAGACCAAATCCTTGAAAACATTTATCAAAACACCTTTGGCTAGGAGTGTGTAAATGCATCCTTTTGCATATTCTTAGTCAAAGTCATCCAAATCATCTTGTCTAGCTTAGTGTATGTAGATGAATCCTTCTCCATATACTTAGTGAAACAATCATTTTGTTTGGGTAGGTGTGGGTAGATGCATCCTTCTCCTCACACATATCCAAATCATCATCCTTTGAACACAACTATCCTTTAGATCATTATCAAACATCTTAGGGTCTTTTTTTCAAAATCAAAATCAAAATCCAAATCAAGATCAAGGACAAAATCTCAAAATCCAAAAATCAAACCAATCAAAAAATCCAAAGTCCTAGCATTTCATTCAAGATTTATCAAAAGCCAAAAACGTCCATAACATCCATATTTGAACATCACCATCACATCACCATCACATTTGATCCTAAAAAGCATCCTAAAACTTTCACTTTGGGACATAAAATAGAGATTAATCCAAGGAATCAAGAGATTCATCTCCCATATTCTCGAAGGTTGATCCTTGTTTTATGGTTCAAACGAGATCTCAATACAAGAAGAGTATGGAAGCCCACAAATAAACTCCCGCTTCAAGTGACCTTAGCCAAACAAACGTAGAAATGAATCTCGCAGAAACAAGCAATCCATTGATCCCCTCACAAAACCCACAAGAAGAAAATAAAGGGGAGGACCTCACCTTTGGAATGTCTCACGAAGAAATAGCTGAAATGCTCCAAAATCTGGACAACCATAGAATCATCAACATCATGATGAGACTCAACCCTTTGTTGTACATGCTTGAACTAGCAAAACAAGGGGCCAAGTTGCCTTCGGATTTTGATGTGACCACTATAGTAGAGACATCTTTTCCACCAATCTCATCCACCATCCCCATTTCATCTACACCTCCATCCCAAAACGTCATGCAAAACATTCCAAAAATTACGACATCGATTGCTCCAACTCAACCCAACGTTAACAAGGGAAACCCATTCCTCAATGAACTTCAATCACATCCCCTTGTGAATAACCAAAACTTGGACACAAACACCACAGTGGAACAAAACATCCTCCATAATCCATTACACCAAAATGTTCCTCTCACTTTACATTATGACCTATCATCAACATCTTTTCATAGAGCACCAAAAACACCTCTTCTCACAAATTCACAAGAGGAGGGAGACATATTCAGACCAGGGGGCATTTTCAACACCACAACACTTTCGCAAGGATTCACCCCCCTTACATTTCCACCTCTCCCACCATCACCATTGCCATCTACACCACTCCTTGGTCTAGGGCTTCCTCCCCTACCAAGTATCAATCAAACATACATCCCAACCATCAATCAAAACATCTTGCCAAACGCTCAAAAAATATTGTTGACATCACAACAACAAATGACAAACACACAAGCAATGGAAACATCATCAAACACCCCCAAAAAATTGCAAAGCATGGTCTCTCAAGGGACAATCACATCAACGACGCCACTTACCACATTAACAACACCATCCACCAATCACGTAATCAACACGACAACACCATCCACCAACCAAATAATCAACACAACATCATCATCTACCACCATTCCAAATCCACCACCACCTCCACCACCACCAATGTTCACCACATCAAACCAATCCTAGCGTAACAACAAGAGCAACAACAAGCATTGTTCATCCAAAAGCAAGTAGAAGCCTACTTCGCCCGCCACAACATACCGATACCATTGAACAATGCACAAACCAACCCACCCATCCAAACCATGATTGCAACACCCCAAAACACATTCATCCCACCCCCTGATCCTCAGAATGATATGACGACACAATTCAAGTTGCTCTCACAACAAGTACTCGATCTTCAATCAGGGTGAACAACCAGCAAAAGCAACTTGTGTCCCTATCCATTTGATAGGAGCCTAACATGAAACCATTCCTGAGGGATTTGAGATCCCTAAATTTGACAAATATCGAGGGAAAAGAAGATCACATCAGGGAATTCCAGGTTCATTGTATGGAGGTTGCATATGGCGATACTTATCTGATACGGCTATTCCCTAGGAGCTTAGCAGGAGATGCTATAGAATGGTTCTCTCGCTTACCTTCAGGCATTAGGACATTCAAAGAAATTAGAGACGCATTCATTAGAAACTACGCATGTAACATTACAATGGATGTTAGTCTCGAAGAACTCTACGCTCTGAAACAAGGAAATAATGAATCTTTCGCTTCATTTCTTCAACGATGGCGATCCAAGGCCAATCGGAGCAAATGGACCATGCCAGAAGAGCAACAAGTTTGCACAATCATTACCAACCTTGAAAGCCGCTTGTCATTCCACCTCAAGGTTCAGGGAATCACCACCTATGATCAACTAATCTCCAAGGCGCTTAGTATCGAAAGAGCCCTTGCAACCCAACCCATCGAATCAACATCATATCATGAATCACAAAACAATCGCCCACCATCAAATTACAATGATAAACCTCGAACATGGGCGAGAAACAAGAACATCACTAATGATGGCATCATCGATGCCAAGGTGGTCATTAGTGGTCCACGCCAAAATACACCCACACCGCAAATCCAACCACAACGCCAAAACACTCATCACACAACATATCAACCCAACAATAATCCCACCATCAATAACGTCAACGACCAAAGAGGACCACCTCAACGCAAAACATACCCCAAACGAAAATACACTACTTTGGGGGAACCACTTGAGGACATCATGAAAAAGCTAATTGACGAAAAACTCATTCAAGCTCCTACATTTGAGAATTATCAAGAACCTGATGTCAAACCTCCTTGGTACAATGAAAATCAACTATGTGAGTTCCACAAAATCAAAGGCCACACCACAAACAATTGTATGAGACTCAAGAACATCATCCAAGATCTCATTGACAAAAGAATCATAAATGTGGAAGCACCTACTGGGAATCAAGATCTTAAAATCTACACGAATCCAATGCCAAATCATGGCAACAAAGGGAATAACAAGGATAAAGGAAAAGGTAGTGTAAATCATGTATACGAAATGGTTGTTGCCAACCTCAATGAAAACTGCATGGTCATCACCATCAAGGGCGCCCATGCTGAAGACTGTGGAGTCACCACAAGAGGCAAAAAGTCACCATTACAGGATCATCCCAACCCAATAGAGTCCCTACATCAAGAGCCGTTCCATATAGCTACAACGTTGTAGACCAACTCAAAAGAACACCAACACACATCTCCATCATGGAGTTGTTAAAAATATCATCGGTGCATAAAAAGATCCTTGAGGAAGCATTAGCCTCATTTACCGTCCCCGCAGACCTCGATGCGGAACAATTCCAAGCTATGGTCAGAAACATCATAACACCTAATCTCCTTACATTTTCTGACCAAGACTTTCCCGCCCAACCATCTCACAATCGTGCACTTCACTTGGAGGTTATTGTGAACAAAAGAAAAATCAAAAGGGTCCTGGTGGATGGAGGTGCAGGTTTGAACATTTGTTCTTTTAGCCTCATCAAGCAGTTAAAGATATTAGAAGATTCCATTGACAAAGGAAAGGGCTTAACAATAAGAGCATATGATGACCAAGAAAGAATGTCACAGGGCACAATTAAGCTCCCTATCCAAGTAGGGCCAACGCTTATGGAAACCACTTTTCAGGTCCTGGACCTCGACTTACCATACAACATTCTCCTGGGACGCCCATGGATCCATGCAATGAAAGCCGTAGCATCAACCTTCCACCAATGTGTAAAATTTACACATAATGGACAAGAGGTTACCGTCCATGGAGATCCTGAGCCGTTTTCATAATGCAAGAACCTTGAAGCCAAATATTACAAAATCCCCCAAGTACCAAAAAATGATGAAGGCCCATCCACATCATACATCGATCCCGCCACTCTCACGTCCACTTCTGCGACAGAGACACCCACCATTCCCACCATATCTGATATCAAGCTCATCATCCAAGAGGACGGTTGTGGAAGTTATAGGCTCCCTAACAATGCTTTTGTGATAGGAGAGTTACCATAATCTCTAAGATCACGAGGACGCCCACAAGAAAATCAAGCTCCCACATCTCAAACCTATCCTCAAAATTATCCTGAGTTCACAAGGTGGGGAGACCTTGGCCATGAGGTAATTGAAGCAGATCCATCAAACATGTTGTATCTAGATGAAAGACCGACACCTGAATTACTAATGGATGAAAGAAGCAGAGGCCTACACATGATGCTTGCAATGGGCTATGACCGAAACCAGAGATTGGGACAAAATGACAACGGCCTCATAATACCTATCATGCCAGAGACGCGACCCATAACAAATCTTGGTCTTGGATGTGCCACTCTGAGAATAACCATACGGGGCCGAAGTCCTCCGGTTAGAGCCGCTAATGTTTCTCCTCAGCCAGTCCTAGTACAAGTGCACTCCCAAATACCCATAGGGACAGACATGCATAACTTTATCACTGAGCCCTATATTAGTAGCGATGACGAAGATACCTTATCCAACCTACCTAGGTTATTCGAAGATACCATCCTGTGTATGATTAGTACCATATCCTTTGAACCAGATAGTCAAAATCATGAGATCCATTTAGTCTACCCCCAACTGATCAACTATGACCAACGAGGACCACCAATTCTCGATACATTTGAAAATGATGAAGCGCTCTTAGAATTCATGGGGTTGAGGGATAACATTCTAGATGGAGATCACAAGGCAGGATTCATAATGAAATTGGACACACACGCCTACTACGGGGAAACGATTGAATCTTTCAGTCACAAAAGTGAGAAACTAAGAATCATATCCAAGTCCTTGAGTGAAAACCACATCGTGGCACTCTTTGACAACAAAATAGTAAAAATAAAGGATGTATCCAATGGTGAAAACCTCTCTGAGGCGCCTGAGGATGAAGGATTCAATCTTCCCCTAAGAGCTATTCATCAAGAGAAGTCAGCAGTCTTGGCCGAAAAATGCAACCCAATCAACCTAGGAGCAGAGGAGACCCCGCACATAACATTCTATGCGGAATCACTAATATCAGAAGAGCAAGAACTCCTAGCAGCATTCCTAGGAAAGACAAATAAACTTTGCATGGAGTTATCTTCATTATGCGAGGACTTGATCAAATCTTGTGGTCCACCCACCTAGGTGTATCTAGATGCAAAACACGTGGGGCCGGAAGCCATGAAAATGCATCCTCAAATTGCTGTTAGTCAAAATGGGCTCAAAAGAAGCTATTAGATCTGAGTTTATCGGAGCCAATTGATTATACGAGAATGGGTATCAAACTTGTTTTCTTTAAAACCCGGCGAGCTATCGAGAATTTGCAGTTTGAGATTTGAACAAAGAAAGGAATGTCCAAGGATGATTTCCCACTTCCCAACATTGACATGATAGTAGACATGACAGCAGGGCACGAGATGCTATTGTTAATGGATGGATTTTCAGGATATAACCAGATCATGATAGCAAAATAAGACCAACACAAGATGGCTTTCACTTGTCCATGGGGGACCTACTGCTGGAACATGATGCCATTTGGTCTAAAGAACGCAGGAGCAACCTATCAAAGGGCCATGACACTAATATTCCATGATATGATTCACAAAACAGTAGAAGACTATGTCGATGACATCCTAGCAAAGTCAAGAAAAAGACAAGATCATATAGCAACCCTAAGTCCTATCTTTGATAGATTAGAGGAATACAAGGTCAGACTAAATCCCAAGAAGTGCATCTTCAGCGTGCAATCAGGCAAATTACTAGGATACATAGTCTCCATGAGGGGTATCGAGGTGGATCCTGCAAAAGTCAAAGCAATCCTTGAGATGGAAGCACCAAGGAACTTAAAGCAACTGAGAGGCCTCCAAGGTAGGCTCCAATCCATTAGAAGGTTCATATCACAATTGGCAGACAAGCAGAACCCATATTCGCACCTTCTCCACAAGGGGGTATCATACAAATGGGATACAAAATGTGAAGAGGCATTCAACAAAATAAAGGAATATCTACTGACACCTCCAGTGTTAATGCCACCTATCCCGAGAAAGCCATTAATCTTATATGTGTCAGCAACAGTAGTAGCCCTAGGAGCTCTTCTTGCTCAGCATGATGAAAATGGAACAGAAAGAGCCATATACTATATCAGTAGGACAATGGTCGATCATGAGCTAAATTACTCATTCATCGAGAAAGCTTGCCTTGCAGTAGTGTTTGCATCCCAAAAATTCAGACATTATATGCTGGCACACAAGATAAAGCTCATCAGCCAGTGGTCCCCTTATTCTCTCTTATCAAAGGCAATGTTAAGCGGAGAATGGAAAAATGGGTCATGATATTATCGAGAATATGACATCGAGTATGTTGAGAGAAAAGCCATCAAGGGTCAAGTTATTGCAGACCAATTAGCAGAAGCACCTATGTATTCTGAGAATCCCCTTGTCTCAGAGTTTCCAGATGAGTCTATTTTTAACCTCAACATTGCTGATCATTGGAAACTATACTTCGATGGTTCATATACACAACATGGATCAGGAGCTGGTATCTTCTTCATCACCCCTCAAGGGGATTGCATACCACGGTCATACAAACTAGCATTCCCTTGCACGAACAACATAGCAGAATACGAGGCTTTGACTATAGGTCTCAGAATAGCAGTGCAATAGAATATCATAGCCCTCAAAGTCTACGAAGACTCTCAGTTGATCATAAATCAAGTCAATGATGAATATTAGACAAAGGATGACAAGCTAACCCCATACAAGAAATTGGTGGAGACCCTAAAGGAATCCTTCATTGACATAACATTTGAGCAGATTCCAAGAACCAACAACAGAGCAGCTGACGCCATGGCTACAATTGGGTCTCTAGTAGACATCCCTCACAACATGCCGAAATATGAATTTTTGATCGAGCAGATTCTCGTTCCCACATTCGAGGTACCAGAATTAGAATATGTGTGTGAAATCGTTGGTCCTGGCGATCCTTGGTATCATGACATCTATACATATCTTCGAATAGGAGTCTTACCTGCTGACCTACCATCGAGCCTAAAACGAACCTTCATCAAAAAAGCATCTAGATTTGTCATCCTAGGTGATACCTTATACCGTAGAAGCATAGAGGTTACCTTACTACGCTGTTTAAATGCTGAGGAGGCATTAACCGCTCTAACCGAGGTTCATAACAGTATTTGTGGCTCACACTCGAGTGGAATGACCATTGCCAAGAAACTGCTGAGGCTGGGGTATTACTGGCCCACGATGGAAAGAGAAGTGCATGATCATGCTAAAAGGTGTTTACAATGTCAGCAGCATGGGGATCTCATCCATGCTCCAGCTCAAGAGCTCCATCTGATCGTCACACCATGGCCTTTCTCACAATGGGGACTCGACCTCATTGGAAAAATCTCACCCACCTCGTCCAATGGCCACAAATTCATTATAACTGCAACTGAGTACTTCACAAAGTGGGTGGAAGCCATACCCATGACCTATGTCACTGGAAAGCAGATCTCAAAATTCATCCTGAACTATCTCATGCAGCCGTTACGGTTGTCCCTGCTCCATTATCTCAGATAATGGGACACCATTCAAGAACCAGGAGGTTCGCGACTTGTGCGAGAAATTCAAAATCCAGCATTGCTTCTCCACCCCGTACTATCCCCAAGGCAATGGCCAAGTAGAAGCCACGAACAAAACCATCCTCAAAATCCTCAAGAAAACAGTCAATGACGTAGGTCATGACTTGCACTTGCAGCTTAATCCTGCCCTCTGGGCTTATCGGACTAGCATTCACACACCCACTGGCGCCACCCCCTTCTCCTTGATCTACGGATCAGAAGCCATACTCCCCATTGAGATCGAGCTCCCATCCCTCAGAATATCACTACAAAATCTCATCACTGATGAAGAATATCAGGTATCAAGACTAAACGAGCTGGAGTTACTGGATGAGAGAAGGATCGAAGCTTTGAATCATTTGAAAGTCTATCAAAATAGACTCAAACGAAGCTACAACAAGATCAGAAGCAGGACTTTCCAAGTCGGAGAACTAGTCTTAAAAGAAAATAAGAAGAATGTCCCAAATCCCAGCAGCAAAGGAAAGTTCAAACCCAATTGGTTAGGGCCTTTCATTGTCACAGCAAGCTATAAATCAGGGGCATATCAGTTATCAACACCCGAAGGGGAACCTCTGTAGGAGCCCATGAATAGCTCCCATCTCAAAAAGTTTTATGCCTAATTCTTTCAAGGTATAGAACCAAAAAATCAAAATCCAGAAAAAGTCCTTAAAATGGTTACTTTGAAGCGAAAACACGGCAAGCCGAGTGATCTTGGTAACAACAAAAAAAATCAAAAAAGCAAAAAAATCCAAAAAAATCAGAAAAAGGATCAAAAAAATCGTCCTCTAGTGAAAACCACTTCGGTGGCACTTTGGGCAAGTACCTTGGTGAAAACCTGGTAAACAGGCACCTTATGTAAATAAGCACTTTCCATCCACCAGGACCTTTACGGCTTGTTCGTCATGATCCCTCCAATTCGCTTCCATCATCCATCACATCCATATCTCCGTACATCACTCATCCACTCGCATCTGCACCATAGCTTGGTCATGTGCTCATATCATGATCCCTCCTAGTACTACTCGGCCCATCCTCAAGGTTAGTTTGTCTTGCCTTTATCGGAGTAGTCTTTTGCATCACGCTGGGGGCACGTTCTTATCGGATCGGATTCATGTATGGTCTTAAAGTCCTCAAAATCAGAAAATCCAAAAACATCAGAAAATCAGAAAATCCAAAAACATCAGAAAATCAAAAAAATCCAAAAACATTCAAAACATTTCAAAATCCAAAAACAGGTCAACAAGTCATTCAAAAAGTCAAAAAAAAGGTCGTCTTGTCGAACTACATCGTCTTTGAGCTTGAACGTAGGCAAGGTTGATCTTTGATCATCCCCCGAGACATTTAGGTTAGTCCTATAGGAGTCCGTCATAATAAACTGACATCTCATCATGTATATCATCATCTGTAAATCGATCAAGTCATTAGTCGAACTACGTGGTCTCTGCGTGTATAACATAGGCAAGGCTAATCTGTTGATCAGCCCCCAAGGCCCCTAGGATAGGTCTTTAGGTTAGTCTCTTGAGTCAAAATCTGGCGAAAATCCAAAACATTGGAAAATTAAAACATTTGTAAAATCTCAAAAATGCAAAAGCGACCTCAAAACATTGCAAAACTCAAAAACACCAAATATTTGAAAAAATCCATCCACCTCATCTCACTTGCACCTGCAATAAATACCATTCATAATAAACTGATCGTCATCTTCAACCTTTGGCGAAACAATTAGAAATAAGTCTAGCAAGTTAAAAGTAAATCTCAAAAGCGTC
>VDFB02328954.1:35942-80360 GCA_007258455.2 Sequoia sempervirens
TCATCATCTATCATCACCATCTCTAATAAAGTCTTGACCAATCATGGACTTGTTGGATCCTCTTATCATCATCTCATTTCCATGCTAACATTGCATCATGAATAGTCCATCATGCATCCATCCTGCATCCACAAACTGTTAGCATTCATCCATCATGCATTTATCTTACATCCATAAATCATCAGAATTCTGCATATCATCTCACATGCATCATCATTATAATATAGATTTGTTAGTCTAAGCATCTCATAAATCATCCATTGCATAATCATAGCATATCCATCTCATCCATCTCATATCGTATCATTATTTAAGTTGTTTAGGATAATATAGATTTGTTATTCTAAGCATCTTAAAATCATCTCATTTGCATCATCATCCATAACCATCCATTTTGAACCTCTTTGTCGAGATAGGCCACTCAGGAGAATTGAATCTTTTCACTTGATCTCTCGAGGGGGCAATGTACCAGTGTACTTCTTTCCGCTGGGCATCCGAAAATCAGAAATTTTTAAAATTTGACGTCGCAAGGTTTATTCTTTGAACCAACGCAACAAGTACATTGCTTCAAAGAGGGGAAAAATGTAGTCATGCAAAATTAGCATTATGCATTTGATCAAAATCACACTCATCCATTCATCAGGGTAAATTCATCAACTTAAATCAAATAAATCAAACTTGATCCTATCATCATCTCTTTGATTAAATAAATCAATCATTTATTTAATTAAATCTCAGAGCATTATTCATCTCCCTTTGATTTGATTTAAATCCCTAAATCAAGTCAAAGTGGTCAAATCTGCTTAATCATCATCCTAGCTAATTAATCTGATTAAATCTAATGCTAATCCCATCCCACTTGCATTCTCTAGATATCTCCACTTGCACAATAAATCAATTTTATTGATTTATTAAAACCCTCATTTTCCCTCAACATGACAAGTCAAACATGGCATTTATTGCTGTTTTTCTTGTCCCCCTCTCAAAATTTATTGCAAATTTGAATTCAAATTCTCCCTCTCATGGGCACTCTTCCCAAATCTTGCACAACCATTGACCATTCACCACTTGACAAGTGTCATCTTCTCATTGGAGGATCTTTAGTCCCACATTCACCATCTTGGCCAATCTCTCATCAAAAAAATCTATAAAATAAGGCCTTCATTCTCATTCATGGATCCACAATTTGATGCAAGGTTACTCTATTAATTTGAGAACTCATCTTGCTCATCATCTTCATTTGCATTTCATCATTTTAGCTATTGATCAAGGGTTGGGAAAGGGTCACTAGCACATGTGACACCAATCCACTATGGGATAGGTGACTTGTTATTGCTTTCCTAATGCTTTAGTTTTTATTTTGTCATGTATGGCATTTGGAAGTCTTTACAAGGTATTTCATAGAGGTATTTTGTTAGATTTGTGAAATACTAACCCCTACATGAAGTTTAGTGTTTGCATATTTTAATGGATGCCTACAGAAACAGATGCGTTAAAACTTGCCAGATGCATCATTTTCTTTGTCAGGTGCTGTTCGTAATATCAATTACGTCGTTTTGTCTGTCAGATGCGTCGGGTCGTACGATACTTGCAAAAATTGAATAAAACATTTACAAATTTGTGAAGAACATGTCTTCACGTTGGGTTCACCAAATGTAACATCATGAAAACATGAAAGATTAAAAGCACACAACAATGCAATCAAACTCTAATGCAATCTAAAGTCAAACAACAAAGAACAAAGGAAATAGCTAAAACATAAAACAATCTCACCAAATATCGATGTAACTCCATGGATAACCTCTGTTGTCCTCCATTTCGCCATGATGGTATTATTGCCCTTAGATTTTCAGTGTTTGTGCAAGTATAGCCTTGATGGATGTGATTATAGAAAAATATCTAAGATTAACAAGTGCTCCAAAAGTCATACAATTTCGGGAGAGTTGAAATGATGAGAGTCAGGTCAATTTATATAAAATTGATCATTCGAATGATAGGCTGAGATTGAAAGATAGACAAATGATTCAGATTAAATGATTCGAAATCCATTGAGATAAGTGTTAGTATTGACATGAGTGATAAAACCTAAGAATAGAGATAAAGATTAAATAATGATTTAATCTCAGGTTGAGAGTATTCGAAAGTAGAAGAATAATGTTTGCATAAAAAAGATAAAGATAGAATAATGGACACAATCTGTTCAAATGCATGCATAAAATTAATTAATTAAATAAAGATATTTAATTAATATGTATGTACATGCATATGAATTAGAACTAGATGAAATGACTGGTTATGACAAAGATTTTATTTGCGAAAGACACTTAGACATTAAATCAGGAGATAGCTGACCGATTTAAATAGATCTTGAGTCAAGTGGAAATGAATACTTAGATAACTTAAACATTTATCTAAATATGGAGGAATGTGTTACAAATAGACTTTTATGAATTAAATAATTATTTAATTTGACATTTGGGGATTAATTAAATAAATAAGATTTATTTAATTGAGTGAAGAAAATATTAAATGAACAATTAAATAATTAAAGTATTTATTTAATTATAGTTGAAAATATAATAAGGATAAATTAAATAAGACTTTATTTAATTTAAGGAGGATAAAGTTAATTAGTGACATAATTAAATAAAGATGGTTTATTTAATTAATCAGGATAGAATAAAGATAATGTAAATTAATTAAAGTTTATTTAATTAATAGATGAATAAATGTTAAAGTGAATTAATTAAATAATTAAAAGTTATTTAATTAATAGATGAGAGAGGGACTTTAGAAAGTAATTAAATAATTAACATTATTTAATCACAACCATGACAATACAAATTATGAAGAAATTGAAGTCGCAGGCTTAGACCAAATTTCAGTGTCTATAGTTTCATCTACAGTGGACACCCTTCTTGTTGCAAGAACTCTGCTTGGGTCTTTAGCATTTAAAGTAGTCAATGTCCTAGTTACTATAGTTTGGCTGGAGGATACCTTGTCTAGGAAAAGAAAATCTATATAGCTTAGTGTACCCAAACAAGATATGGTGAGACAATTGTTCCAGAGAACCCCAGTCCCAAAAATGAAGAAATTGAAAAGCACAGCAAGATTGGTGGATGACACAGAATCAAGTAGCCTCCAAGTTGAGATTACTCATCCTTTGGTACAAAGGACACCACTTAGGTAATAGGAGGTGATTTCGAGGTTAGTAGAATAGATCTTGGCCCCCCTACCAGAGAGGGAGACGTTCAAATTTTTTAGGTGTCTGCAGCCATAATGGTTGAAAGGTCTAAAAAGGATAAGGAAAGTAAGGATGAACTAAAAGCTCAGGTACGAGATTTAACTAAATTCCTAAGGTCAATTTTTGAGCTCATCCCTCAACCTCTATCTCAGGTAGGTTCCTTTGTTGAATCATTAACCATGATTGGGAAAGAAGTTGTGACCAAAATAAAAAGTAGTCAAACTCTAAGCAAGGATGTGAAAGAGGAGTGAGTATCTAACTAAAAAGGGAGGCTTTTTTATTGGTGAATCTGTGAAGTGTTTCCAGGAGACTAATGCTTTGAAGAATACTGTGGGAGAGGAGATTGTTGTGATTGAAAAAGAAGAAAAGTTATAGAACAATTATCAAAATGAATTGATATTAATGTTGAGTTGGGATATGGAGAAGTTGGCTAGAGAACAAATTATACCTAGTGCTTTAGACATCTGTTACTTGGCATGGAACAAATGAGTGCAGTGGAAGTTGCAGATTGCTAAACAGAGTTTGTAGAAGCTTAGGGAAATCATTGATGAGTGCACTGTTGTTTCAGATGAAGCTCTAGGTACTTTGGTGGCTCTTGGGTTACTGTAGAACAAAGGTGAGATTGGAAATGACATAGACATCAAGAGTTTGATAGATAACTTCTAGGGGATGGTTAAAGAAACACTTGATTCACCTTCGCTTAATGTTGGGCATTTGAAAAAGCTTGTTTAATTACATTTGGTCACATCTCAAGCAATCGATCTCATGAAAGTATGTGAATGCCACTTGGAGATAGCTAAGGAAAACCATTTGACATGGAAGGTATGAATGGAAAATGTGACCATTCCTCAGTATAAAGAACTGTTACACATCCTCAAGAATTTTCAAGCCTTTTGAAAAAGACCCATGGTGACTTCGGAAGTTGGAAATGAAGTGACGCCATCGTGATGGCTCAACTGTTTTTATTTTTGTCTTTTTGAATTATAGTCGGTTATGGACAACGAAGAGGCAGTTGCTAATTTTCCTATTTATTTAATTTCATATGTTCTCTCTCTAGGCACTTTGAAATTGCTCAATATGATACTTTGCTGTGAATGAAATTACTGTTTTTCTTTGTGCATTTAGCTTTTAATGTTAATCTAGGTTCTTGAATCTTTGTGTTTGAGAAAATATTAATGCAATACCTTAAATCTCTGTGTAAGTGATGTAGTTTTCTTCATAATTAATTTTATTTTCTCAGATGGTATTTGTGTATATGATTTTATTCTTGAATAGCTTAGTTAGGTTTGGTCTTTGTGCCAATTTTTCTTATTTGCCAGATCTCACATCTAATATTTAGGAATTTTCTTGATATTGGGTTTTCCTTTACTATTTTCTGGTCAAAAGTATATATGATGTTTAATTTTAAGCATTTTAATTCATTAAAAATATTGTGAGGAAGTTGTACCTCGACAAAATTTAGAGGATATTTGTGTTTGCTGAAAGGTTGATATTTAGAGCTGTTCAGTTAATTTTGGCACTTTTTAGGCGTGGCATAGTGATATCTCAAGGTGCCCAATCTATTAGCTAACAAGCTGCAAATGGGCGTTCAAGAAAAATATTGGTTCAAATGGAGGTATTGAGAAGTAAAAAGCAAGGTTGGTTGTGAAAGGTTACTCTTAAGTTGAGGGTGTTGATTATGGTGAGATATTTTCTTGTATTGCAAAAATGACATCCATTAGATTTTTTTGTTGCTATTGCTGCTGCTTATGATTTAGAGGTTGAGCAAATAGATGTGAAAACTGATTTTCTTCATGGTGAATTGGAGGAGGATATTTATATGGCACATCTAGAGAAATACATGGTGAAAGGTAAAAGTAATTTGGTTTGCAAATTGAAGAAACCTTTGTATCGCCTAAAACAAAGTCCTAGGGTGTGGTACCATAAATTTGATACATATGTGTTGAGTTTAAGATTTAAACATTCTAAATCAGATCATTGTGTTTATTATAAAATTGATGGTGCTTGTTTCCTATTTATTGCATTATATGTTGATGATATGTTATTTATTAGCAAAGGGAAAGGTATGATTTCAAAACTAAAATCTCAATTTGTTGCTAAATTTGAAATGAAAAACCTTGGTGTAGCTAGACACATTCTTGGGATGAAAATTAGAAGAGATAGAGTGAACAAAAAACAATGGCTTGGCCAAAGTATGTCAATTAAATTTTATAGAGGTTTAACATGCAGGATTGTAGACCATTGTGTGTTCCTTTTTCAGTTGGAACAAAGTTATCTATTTCAGATTTTCCAACATCTCCATCTAAGATGGAAGACATGAGCAGAGTTCCTAACCACAGTGCAATTGGAAGTTTGATGTATGTTATGGTTTGTACTAGACCAAACATTTCCCAAATAGTGGGAGTTCTTTCTAGATATATGTCTAATCATGGTAGAGTTCATTGGGATGTAGTTAAAAGAGTCTTCAAATATTTGCATGGTACCTTAGAGTATTCCTTGTGTTATCATAGTAATATTACTGAAGATGAAATTTCCCTTGATATTCATGGTTATGTGAATTCAGATTGGGTAGGTGATGTCGATTGCAATAATCAGAGTGCGATATGTTTAGCTAAGAACCCGATATTTGATGCTAGGACCAAACACATTGATGTACATTATCATTTTGTTAGATATATAGTCGAAGATGGCTAGGGTGAAGCTAGCTAAGGTAGAGACTTTGATGAATGTTGGTGATTATTTAACTAAGTGTATGAGCACAAAGAAGTTTAGATGGTGTTCAGAGACTATGGGCCTTTAAGCTCCTAGCAATTAAGAGACGATGGTTACTCCCTCCCGTTGCTCTTGCAAGGTGTTTTACAAGTGGGAGATTTATTGGGAAAATGTGTCAACCTTGCAATTATATAAGGTTTATTGTTGATAGGATATATATATTTCCTAGTTACATTGATAGATGTAATATACAAAGCACAAGGTGGAGGGGAGGAGTGGGATGCGTATTAACAATTTTTTGTTAACAAAAACTCTTAATTGGTTGACATACATTAAATTAATGATATATTATAAATCTCGACCATTCACTATTAGGTTTTAGATATGATGGTAGCTATTTTGTTGGCTTATCTTGCCCTGGAAGCTAACACTATTTTATGAGGGTGTTGTATTATGGCTACGATATCATACTATTTTTGAGAGTCTGATATAGATCGTGTTGTCTTTGGATATATGGTGGTGATACTCCTATGAGATGCTTTCTCTACAAGTATATTGTAATCTTTCTAATTTTTGAATAATATATTGGGTGGCTTTTGGAGTTTGGGGTTTTTCTCCTGAAAGGGTTTTCCCCACGTAAATCACTGTGTTGTATGCATTATATTTATGTTTATTTCTAATTAAGTTTATGTAATTTTTATAAAGATCTATAAATTTTTGAATTATTCTCCTCTCAAGATTAGTGTAGGAAGTTGTTCCACTACCTTAGCTTCCTTACACAAAATATCTCATGTCTAGAAAAATTATGATGATCTTAAGTTTTTGAGTCCATTAATCTTGGATGAGAGTGATATGTGTAGACGTCTGTATGACGTGCTAATGTCCCACAAAAAATCATGATTCAAGGGGTCATTGGAATATTACATTCTTGAGAATATTTCAAATGTAACACTCCTATGTGATATTGATGCTTGGAAAAAAATCCACAAATTTCTATTTTGTAAAAAGGAATATTTTTCTCACATTCTCTCTCTCTTGAACACTCATGCTATGCTATAGACTTTTCTCTATAAATTTCTTGAAACTTTCCATGTTTTTGAAGCAAAAGCACTCTCTTGGCACCTTGTATGTCATTTCTCTATGATGGGATTGAGTAAGACAACAATATTGTAGCTTTAGAGTCCACTTTGGAGGTTGTCTGTAGCTTCCTGGTGAGAGATATATTATTTTTTTGTCTCCTCATTATTAGAGAGGTTTTCTATGCTAGCAACTATATATCTTTGGTGTTAGTGTTGCAAAGACGGTTGTCATTGCACCAAAAGATCAACCTGTTAATGCCTGATACAACTGCCAAAGTTAATGAATCCACGGAAGGTGGTTAAGCCATGTCATGAACCTAAGCATTGCACTATACAACACAAGGAGACCAAGGGCACACACATTGCAACAATCCCCACCTAGCGTAAGTGAGGGGTTCAAATCCGTGACCCAGGATCTCATACCAATTGTTGAAAATGGTTGTCGTTACACCAAAATATTGACCTATTAATGCCTAATACAATTTCCAAAGTTAATGAATCCATGGGAGGCGGCTAAGCCATGTGAAAAAACCAAGTGTTGTGCTACACAACACAAGGAGACCAAGGGCACATACCTTGCAACAATTAGCATGGTATATTTAAATATATCATCCAAATCATTTAGTCGATCTTTTATCAAATCAATTCTAGATTCTTGTGGAGGTGGAAACACCAAAACTATAAATAGTTGACCCAAATATTTTCTTCTTTTTTGTGTACATGTATCCAAGTTAAAAGAAAACATCTAGGTGATATATTTTCTCTTCCATTATTTGTTTCTTAATTCTTGCTAGTGGGGTTTTCTATTGTGTATTTCAATTACTTTTTTTCATTTTTATATCTTTTGTACACAATGGGCCCGCGATCTCTCTTCTATGTGTGTAGGCATAAATTTCAAGGTGTTTCATATTTTATTGTTGTGTTTATACAAGATGAAAATGCGCCACGAGGATGTAATTAAAAAACTAAAAATGCATGTACTCACATACATGTAATCACTAGAGGACAAAGCTATCCCTCCTAGGTCCTCACATTGGGAATGTGAAGTCTTGAGTGGGCCACCAGGTTTGTGATGAGCACTCAGTGATATTGAGAGGGGAGGGGGGAATCAGTATCTAATAATCTTTTACTTTTCTAATAATCTCCAACCTACTAGAGACTCCAACCTCTACTTGACAAAAATATGGGCTCCAACTTATTGGAGACTTCAACCCCCACACAAACTAAGTTCCAACCCAACAAGAGGCTCCAACCTCTATTTGATTGGCTTTAACATGTTTAATTCTTCAATGCTAGAATATGATAAACTCCTTCACACAAATCTGATCCAAACTATAAATCCTTTCACAAATCCTCACAAATCTGATTCAATCACTAATCTATTCCTTCTCAAATCTGAATATTATCAATTCAACTTACTAGCATATATCCTTTCTTTTCATCACACAAATATATTCAATATAAGTCAGTTTTACTCTTCATATTTCTATGGTTTATCTTCCTTATATTTAGAAAATAATCATTGAATTGCTTGATGTTTTGACTCCCAAACCACCATCTATTTATATCTTCTTCACACCTCTTCCAAAGAGAGGCAACTTCACTCATTGGACACACCCAATCACCAAAGAGGCAACTCTTTTTAAATACATTCCTTTTCATTATATTCTTTAAATGGGACGATTTTGTCCTTATATGGGAGCACACTTCTTAGGGGGTCGGCCCCATAGGTAATTATTAACTTTATTTGTTTTAACTCAAAATTCCTTTGAAGAAGTTATACATAGACTTAAGTGTAGTCGTTTCCTTTTATAAATCTTAATCCCTTATTTTTACACTTATTAACCATTGTCTTCACATTAATTATAATCTTTGCTCATGGAGAATATTAATCATTACTTCATATCATTTTCTCTCCATTAATCAACTCCTATTATAAATATTCTCTTGGATGAGAATGATATTTCATTTAATTCCTTACTTTTATTTCTACTTTCTTTTATATTTTCTTCAGACACATAAGGATAAAAAACTTGTCTTTAGTTCTTTAATTTAGTATATTTGAACAATGGAATTTGATATGAATATTGGCTGTGTGATCATTTGAGATCAATTTCCCTCTCTACATCAATGATAATAAATTTTATCATTTGCTTTGAAAATCTCCATGACAAAATATTTGACATCAATTACAACCTTGTCCACCTTTGACATTAATGAAAATACATTCCAATAGTTTGGAGGGAAACATGTGTCCATTGGTTCTCCACCTAGAAGTTGAATAGTCACTGAGGGATCTTGAATGCCATAAGTTGAAGGGGCTATGGGTTAGGTGCCTATGTTGAAGCCTTGTACACATTAATTAATAAATTATCATGACTCTTGATTTTCCAAAGAAGGGGTGTGGGTTTTTGCAATTGGTTTTTCCACCTCTTGTTTCAGTTTATCACTATGGTTTTTCCTCCCACAAGTTCTATAAATTGGAGCCTTGAGATGGTAGTTGCACATTGTGTTATTTGCAAGTGTTTGGAAGAATCCAAGTTGTAGGAGATCAACAAGGAAGTGTATTGTGGTGTATCTCTCTTGTGAAGATAAATAATATACTTTCCCTCTTTTCTCATGTGGAGATTTTTCTTGAAAGGGTTTCTCCATGTAAATTTGGTGTCATATTTGTTTGTTAATTTTTCTATTATGGTGAATGTGCAATCACATACATATGATTTGATTTGGTAATCTTATTTTCAGATTTGAATGCATATACATAAGTTAAAATTGCAGCTAAGTTCCATCTTATTTTCAACAAATATCTTAATAATCACATTGCCATACAAGATTATATGAAGAAGCATAAATCAACAATAAGAATAAAATCAACAAACCATAGTAACATAAGATGTACATGGTGAAACCCTTTTGGAAAGAAATCCATAAGAAAAGAGAACAAGTATATATTAATCTTTAATGAACATGGATACAATAGCAACACACTTCCTCTCTACACTCTAAGAATATTCCAACAACACTTGTGTATATATAAACAAGATATAATCACAAAGGAATCTAAGTCATAACTTGTGACAACTCACATCCTCAAGTGTAATACTCCATTATGAAGAAGCCAACTCATGTGGGTCCCATTTGTGACAAGGGAAATAAATAGGAATAATGAAAGCATAACAACAACAACAATCACAAATTTCCTAATCATGCTAAGATTCCCCATATCAATAATGAAGTGAAAAGAAATAAAATAAATTCAATAACAAGAACCATATCACTTGATTCCCATGCTTGCTTGACTCCTCTCCATTATTATTCTCCAATTTTCTTTGAAAAAGCTCAATGCCCTTAGATTCTAAGTGTGCAATGTTAGCCTGTAAGTATTTTGACAACAAAACTTTGAAGATTGTGATTACTCGTGAATGGAATTCAAAAGTTTCTTTTATAGAAGCTTCACAGATTTGACGGTTGAGATTGACTTGCGTTTGAATGGTCCAAATCGAGTGTGAGGATCTGATTGAATAGTTAAGTGACTTGATTGATGGGATTGATTAGATATTTAGCAAATTTGATTGAAAGATTGAATGGATAGTTAGCCAATTTGATTGATTAGTTAGAAATGTAATTGAAAGAGTGTGTGAGTCAAAAGGAGATAACAAATCAGTTAGGTGAGTGAACTGAGAGAAAGTGTTAGTTGGGAATGGAGAGAATTATGCATAAGATATTTAATTGAAAATGTGGGAGACATGTGCTCAAATAGAGGAATTAATTATTAAATTAAAATTCCTTTCTTTGTGGAGGAATTTGTGTGTACGTGATTCCAAAATCAATTAAATGAATTATTCAATTTATGGAGTCACTTTAGATGAGAAGGTAGAATAATTAATTAAACAAATATTATACATTTAATTAAATGTGGGAGAATATGAATTAATTTAAATGACGTAATTAAATAAATTTAGGAAACTTATTTAATTAATCAAAAGAAGAGATTTAATTAGATGTAGGGAGAATATGATTTAATTTAATTGTGTAATTAAATAAATTTAGGAAACTTATTCAATTAGTAAGAAGAAGGGATTTAATTTAACTAACGTAATTAAATCAATTTGGGAAACTTATTTAATTAATCAACATAAGGGATTAGAATTAATTAGCGATGTAGTTAAAGTAAATTAATGTAATTTACTTAATTAATCAATTTTAGAAGAATAATGGAATGAATTAATTAAATGTTTAAAACTATTTAATTAATTTAGAGGAAATGCGATGTTAAATTATAATTAAATGATAAAATCATTTAATCATTTCGTAGGTATCCTGAATTGATGATGAAAAATGCAGTAGGCCTACACCATTTTTCAGTGTCTACATTTTCCCCCTCTTTGACATATTGTCATTTCGACGTTTGTGTCAAAGAATAAAGAATAACATGCCCCAGTCATTCCCCAGTGTGAAATAGGTAAGGGTATGCCCCCTCGGGAAAAATGACAAATTTTTGAAAAATTCAGAAAAAATTGGAAACTATCTTGATTAGGTAATTGGATAGCTAGAAGCTTGATGGTGCTGAAATAAATTAGTTTTGATGAGGTTTAGGGTGGTGAAATAAATTAGTTTTGATGAGGTTTAGGAAGTGAAATGGTCGTTGGAAGTGTCCAAATAGTGCGTCTAGTACACTAGGCTTCAAAGAAAACCCTAAAAACCCCTAGGTATAAATAGAAATTGGGTAAAATTGAATTCATTTTCACCCTTGGAGTTTCAAAACTTGTGATTTTGGTCTAGAGGTATCCAAAAAAATGTCTCATGTTCCCTACACTGAGCACCATGTATATTGCATCCGGACTTTCCGACGGCCGACCGACGCCGGACCCCTGATACGTACCCCTTTTCCGACTTTTGAATTTTGAATTTTCACACTTTTCTAGGCTTGTAAAGTTTATTTTTCATATGCTCATTTCTTGTTCACCACAAATGCGTTTGTATATGACACATCTATTTGTGATATGACGCATTTGTGGAGACATGTGGGGATCATTTTTTGTTTTTGTTTAATTAATGGATTTGCATGTTTTTGCACCCCATATGTCCTACTGAGTCACATATGCTAGGGATAATGATGCATTTGTGTTTATGCACCACATTTGTGACATAATGCAACACATTTGAATGGTGAGCCAAATTTGTAGAATAGTGTGACACATATGTATTTTGTGACACATTTGCTAAATAAAATGATGCATTTTCCTATCAAATGTTTTGAGCTTTTGAAGTGTAAAGTTGGCTTTGTATTTTGAATGATGCACATTTATTAGCTTCATGTTTCTGATGCAAGATATGTGTTATGAAATTGCAGGTTGTTTTGGATATGATATACACCCGGGGGTCGAGGCCGACAACATACAATTTGTGGGATCAATTGACCAATGTAGAGAAACATTTGATATTGCGTCTTAGACTTCACCATGTTGCATTTATGCCCACCATTCGGGAAAACTGAAGGATGCTTACTACAATTGCTGAGCGATGGGACTCAAAGACTTCACCTTTCCATTTTCCCATAGGAGAGGTGACAATTACATTAGAGGATGTTTACATGATACTTATATTGTTGATTAGGGGTGAGAGGGCTCAATATGATACCTAGAGGGGTTACAGTGAGATCACCTGTTACTATGTGTATGAGGATGTTAGAAAACTTGGTATAAAGCACTAAGAGATTAGATGGCATGTGCTTGTAGATAGATATGAGCGGATTGATTGTTTATTGTGTACTTTGATTGCTGGGATTATACTACTAGATCATCGAGGGCATGGGTTTCCTGTGGGTTGGGGTGAGATGTTAGTGGAGATTTTGGAGAGATAGGTTGTGTATGCATGGGGCCCCTATCTATTGGTGATGTTGTACTTCCTTTTGCATGACATAGCTTACATGGAGGCACAACCCATGAGTTGTGGGACTACTTTATTGATGATCTAGGCATGGGAGCACATTGTTGTTTTTTGTCCACTAGTTGTTCATCAGCTAGATGATCGATCACCCTATGTTTTTTGATATGTCAGGACCATTACATAGAATCATGTTGGAGATATTGGATATTGGAGGCATGCGATTGATATACTTGTATAGTTCACTTGGAGGCCATACATGGATTGTGCGTGGTGGCAGGATGATGATTTACACTTGCCCTTCTGTCGTTAGACATGTAATCTGATTGGGAGGACTGTTGCCACTGTACATATCATTGAGAGACACTTACCAGATAGAGTGCTTCGGTAGTTTGGTGAGGTTCAAGATGTGTCACGCAGGTGAGCTGAGTTCGCTAGATCTTTGAGGGAGGTTCCTCTATGAGGGTCCTAAATTCTTGTAGTGATGAAAAAGGTAGATATTGATGCATTGCAGCCAATGCAGTGGGCATGGAGGGGTGGGCCAGTGGATGCTAGTATGACAGTACCTTATGATACTTGGTGGGCACAACATAGACCCGTGCCTTACATAGAACCTGATCAATCGGTGCTTGTAGAGCACCAAGGTATAGGTCCATGAGGTTGGTGTGGTGGCAGAGGAGATGGTCACAGTGGTAGAGGTGGAGGTGATGGTGGTTGAGGTGGGAGGGGTGGTCGAAAAGGTCGATGAGGTGGTATAGGCCGAGGTAGAGTACTGTCACCCATCCATGAGGGTGAGGTGGAGGGAGAGGATGTAGCCATGGGAGAGGCAGGTGGAGAGGAGGAGGCTATTGGTGAGGAGGTAGTTGGGGAGGAGGCTGTTAGAGAGGAGGCTAAGGGATAGGAGGAGGAGTTGGATTCCCTTGATTTATTACAGGCATGATATCAGGATGTGGAGGATTTCCTTGAGGAGGAGATGGGAGATGAGGAGAGATAGCTCCAAGACTGGATTGTGGAGGAGTGGGAAGTAGATGAGGGGGAGAGACCACCACGAGAGGAGGAGGGTCCCATAGATTAGCGATTGGTTGATTTGTAGGCCTGGGTAGAGGCCTTGGAGGAGTGAGTTAGGGTTGTGTCCACATAGAGAGACAAGATGTGACTAGAGAGGGATAGTGCATATCTAGAGAGAGATCAGGCAGTGGCATGGAGGTAGGAGACAAAGCAGAGGTTCATGGAGTTCTTCGCACTTTGTACTAGACCAATTGTGGATATGGCTCGAGAGTTGGTCAAGGATGGAAATCGAGAGCGATACTATATGGATTTGTATGAGCAAGAGGTACCTCCTGAGAGATGAGCTCCCAGTGCTTCCCAAGCACTCAACAATAGATCATGCAGTCGACGGTTTGACAGCAGACCTCAGAGCAGTGGTAGTGTCATAGGACCTCATAGGACAGGACCTTATGATAGGCCCACATCTACACAACGATTGTCAGGCTCTCCTTGTCAGTCACCTCCTCATTCTCCTCATCAGAGTAATGGGAGTTCATCTTAGAGACATGTTTATATATTTGTAGACATTGTATTATAATTATAGAGCTTGTGAGATCCATTTTTTATATACATCTTGGATATTATACTGTGACACTTTTTATATATATATATATGAGACGTATTTTTTGGCGGTGATTATATGATGTGTTTTTTTATGTGATGTAATGATGATTCCTTTATGATTCATGCTTGTGTGATGATGATGATGTATTCTTTTAATTATGATTGATGCACTTGATTTATGATGAAATGGTGTAATGTCCCCTTCTCATCAACAATCTGTCCTGACACTCATCAGCCTATTCCGGAAGCCTGTAGGCGTGTGTGAGGAAAAATTAGGGTTTCTAGTTATGTGGTTCTTTGGCATTTCTGAGAGTTTACTATTTATAGTAAATTCTATTTTAAGCAGTATGAAGTTTGTCAGCTTTCAGGGCTTCATTTTCAGTTGGAGCATCTCTTGCAATTCAAGTTTGGCTTTTAATGGTTTAATTTTGGAGAATCAAGGCAATTATGTTATTATTTGCAGTTGACCCCCTTGGCCTAGGAGAACAACTTTATGTTGTGTTTAAAAAGTGGAGTTGGAAGGGGGACGCCTTCATGAGGAATTAATTATATTTTATTTATTTCCTTTTTCCTTGATAAAAGTGGATGCCACTTTTAAATGAGATTCTTTTTAAATAAAGTGAAATTCATAATATGCAAAAAGGACCCCATCTTGAGAAGTTGATTGTTTTTTGGAAATTTAAAAAGACTCCTATGTCTTTTGGTGTACCTTCTCAGGAATCTGAAGAGTTTTGTAAGCTTCTATTTAATGAAGGTTTTTGCTCCAGCTTTACATCCATTCATGTTATCATACTGTTATGCTGTCAGAATGGCATTTGAACTCTTGCTTCGAGGATGCTACCTCCTAGCCATTATCCAATTTCGTGTTTGAAATACAACACCTAGTTGGAATTTGCTGCTTCTCATCCAAATTAGCAGATTTGTGCTCATAGTTGAAGTTTTGATGAAATTTCCAGATTTTGAAGTTGTTGATGCATCTACAGCTGAAAGTGAATTTTGTTAGCAACTCTTGGAATAAAATTTATTTGGTTCTGGGTACTTTTGCATTGCAATTGTTTGACAAGGGCGCCCCTTTCCTCCAAGTTTGAGATTTTATTTTGAAGTCTCCAATTTTTAAAGTAAAAATTGCCCCTTCTCAAGGCCGTACCTTTCAGCTTGCATTGGGAATTGTGTCAAAAATATAAAGAACGAGATTTGTTGCTGTTTCTTCATCCTAGCTTGGTCGCCTACCTTCCAGAAGTCCATTGCATTCAGTCTCATTCGATTTGGAGGTGAAATGAGTGAGTTATGAATATTTTATTGATTTCCAGTTTGCTGATAAGAAATTCCAAAACTTAGGATTTTATATCAGATTCATAAGTTTTCTGTTTTGATCATAATTCTATCATTGGAGAGCAAAGAAACATCATTGGAATTCATTCTTATCTTCTAATCTTATTTCTCTATCATTGTATTACATGTTTTTGCAGTCTTTTGAATTGTAAGGTTTTGATTAGTAGTACTAATCTAACCTATGTTATTGCTACAACTACTTGTTATATTTCCAATTAATTACCCCTGGATAGTTTACCACCAGTGCGGAGAAAGAACTTGTTATATCATTGTACCCACTTCAAGTGGTGAATTCCCACAATTCTGTGGATGCCCGCCGCAGCGGATGAATTAGATTACTGTAGCTTCATGGCTGGTTGTCCACCTACTAGTTTCAATTCTAAGTAATCACTCCGTCATATGTTAGCACCTCGCCCTCAGCGGGATCTTGTGTGCACATTCTTGACATTGAGTTTGTTAAATTCAAGTACTTGTTTTCAATTAGCTCCTCTGCCATATGACAACACCTATCCCTCCTTGGGATTGAGTGTGCATTCTTGGTGTGAGTTCTTTCAAGTTTGTTTTCCTATTTGGAGCTAACGCTAATCAAGTTGGCTAGTGCTGATTATGTGTGTAAATCTTCAAGAAAAAATTGGTTAGCATATTTCAAATGGATGCATATGATTGATGATATATAGTCATTATACGCATTGTGTTATGGGATGTATATGATAATGATTTGATGTTTTAATTTACTTATGCAAAATAGATGTGGATGTAAAATATATGCTACTTTGATATTGTAATGAATGTAGGTGATTTTGTGTGTCACAGTACACCATCCAGATGTGATGGAAGAAGAGTGTTAACTGTAAGATGATTTATGTTAGCATGAAAGATAGATATGTCATCACTTTGTTGTCATTATACTAAGCCTTTGCATTTTAATCATCATTGGGTGGTTTATTACAACAGACAAGAAACACCATGATATGAGATAGACCAATGGTGTGCAATGTCATGCATTTGCTGAAAACAAACAGTCACAGAAAAGGATTATCATGACTCATACTTAGGAACCCAATTGTTCCCAGTCTTTTTATAGAGACAAACCACAAACAACAATCCAAAGAAAATGTGTCATGAAACATTGTTGATCCTCTAAATCTTGTTTCCAGGATATCCTTGAGGTGGCTAGTGACATGACAACTTTGAAAAGATAAGAAAATCATCATGATACGTCATTGCTCCTCTAAATCCTATTGTCAAGACATCTTTGAGGTGGATAGTAACATGAAAACTTCAAAAAGATAAGACAATTAGTGAAAAAGCAAGATATGCTCATGTAACATTAGCGCTCCTCTAAATCTGTCTTAAGACATCGTTGAGGTGGCTAGTTACATGGTCATATCAAATCATTGAAAAATAAATGAAAAATGCTTCTCAAGACATGCGTATCAAATATTTGTTTGTTTTCCAAGGTTGAATTGGTGATGAAAAGGTTGTTTAGGAATGACACATCCTAAAGAATATTGAAATGTCAAATTTGATTATTGCCAAGGTCGGGATTCATGAAGGACACATCCTAAATAGATGACACAATAGGGTTTGATGTCAGGAAGGACACATCTTGAAGACCCATAGTTGACAGGTAAGAGTCTAACATCAAGAAGGACACATCTTGAAGACTCTTAAATAATTTATTTTATAGATTAGATGTTGATTCAAGAAAGACATATCCTAAATAAATTGGTTGACATACAAGAGTCTGACGTCAAGAAGGACACATCTTGAAGACTCTTAAATGACTAATTTGATAGATTAGATGTTGATTCAGGAAAGACATATCCTGAATAAATTGGTTGATAGAAAAGAGTCTAACATCAAGGACACATCTTGAAGACTCTTAAATGACTGATTTGATAGACTTATTGATTTGGATTGGTTTGATTGTGTGTTGTTTGTGACCTTGTGTTTGAGTCGTTCATTGTATGACCATGTGATATGACCAACATGAGAAAACCCTAAGAGGACTGACATCTAAGGCCTTGGGGGCTATTAAGCCTTACCTATGTTGTACATGTAGAGACCATGTAGTTCAACCAGACTTCGACTAACAGGAATGACTAAAAAAGATTTGTTTTATTTGAAGATATTTGATGTGTGTGATAGTGAATGTGATGAACCCTAATGGACTGACTTAGTGCGGCCTTAGGGGCTCATCGATTTATGGCCTTTCCTACGTTATACATTTAGAGACCTCGTAGTTCAACATGACCAATGACTTTGTCTTATTGACTAAGGATTGAGTCATGATTTTATTTTGAAAAACCTAAAAAAACTAACCTAATGCCTTGGGGCACATCGAAAAATGACCTTTCCTATGTCCAGTCACAAAGGCAATGTAGTTTGACAATGAAAAAGACTGACATGATAGACATTGACTTTGTTTTTATAGTTTTTGATTATTTGGATTTTTTTGGGGGGGATTTTGACATTTTTTGATTTTTTTTATGTTTTTGACACGTTTTCTGAATGTTTTTGTGTTTTTGACACATTTTCTAATTTTTTTTGTGTTTTTGAAGTGTGTTAGGTCTTGAAGATCTAGAGGTTTATTCCATCAAGAATAGGTGTTAGGCATTTTCCCCCAGTTAGGTATTGTGTGGGATTGGATGGTAAAAATGTTTTTGTGCAGTATGTCGTGAGCGTCAACTGATCTCAAGCCATAGGAATTGCAACTACTGTCATTGTGGGTGTCATAGAATGAAGGAGGGACAGTTAGAGGAATATGGGTGAAAGTGAAAAGACCCCGTGAAGTGATAATAGATGACAGAGCGAAGATTGTCTACACATGGCACCTGTTTGCTAGGTTTTCACCATAGTACTTATCCAAAGAGCCATTGAGATGGTTTTCACTGTTAGATGGATTATTTATCTTTACTATTTTTTTTGTTTGTATTTTATGGTTTTTGACTGAGCTTTTTGAAGCTATGTGTAAAATGTGCGTAGGTGCAAGTTGTTTATAGGCTTAGATAATGGTTCTCCCTTTGGAGTAGACAACTGATATGTGCCGGAACCAAAGGAATTTGTGATGGCATAAGGGCCTAGCCAGTTAGGCTCAAAATTACCAGGTTTTTCTCGTTTTGCTTGGTTTTTAGGATTTTGCATTAGTATTAGGTCGTCGATGTCAAAATGTCTAACCAGGACCCTCTTGTTGTAACTTATGCAAAGACGGTTCTAATATGCTTGTAAGTGGGTTAGTTCTTTCTATCTTCGCTCATCCAGTAATTCCAACTCATGTAGCCTAGATATTCTATACTGTTCATCATTGATTAACCCTTTCATGGACACTTAGAGAGAGGGTAATTCGGCCTTAATGGGGAGAATAGCCTCCAAACCAAAGAATAGGGAAAATGGGGTGGCACCAGTGGGCGTACGAATGCTGGTTCGATATGCCCATAAGGTAGGGTTGAGTTGGATGTGCCAGTAGCATTGGAAATTTCTTAAGGATTTTAATGATGGTTTTATTGGATGCCTCAGCTTGACTGTTACCCTACAGGTAGTAGGGAGTGGAAAAATGGTGTTGGACATGGAATTATTCGCACAGTTCGCAGACATCTTGATTTTTGAATGGACGACCATTGTTAGTGATTATGGACTGTAGATACTGTAGTGGAAGATGATGTAATTAAGAATGAACTTAGCGATTTGGTTGTCAGTGATGTAGGTAAGGGGGATGGCCTCTACCTATTTGGTAAAGTATTCGATGGCGGTTATAATGAATTTGTGGCCATTTGAGGAAGTGGGGTGAATTTTTCCCATGAGGTCGAGTCCCTATTGAGCAAAGGGCCAAGACAAAGTGATGAGCCTTATTTCCTATGTTGGAGCATGAATGAGATCACCATGAACTTGACATTCTCTGCATCTTTTGAAAAATTGGTATACCTCTTGTTCCATAGTCGGCCAATAGTATCCCAACCGTATAATGTTTTTGGCTAAGGTAGGACCACTTGACTGATCCCCACAAATTCCTTGGTGCACTTCACGTAATGTTTTTTGTGCTTCAGTGTTATTGAGACATCGAAGTAGGGCATTGCCAAAGGCACGTCCGTACAAGGTATCCTCGATGATGGCGCAAGGGGAGGCTTTTCGGATAAAGTTCTTGCATTGGTTATTAGATAAGTTATCAAGTAAAATATGGGAATGGAGGTAATTATAAGTGTCTAGGTACCAAGGTGACTTGAGACCCACAAGCTCACAAACCATTTCAAATTTTGTGACGTTGAAAGTGGGGACCAATAGTTGTTCCACTAAGAACTTGTACTGTGACATGTTGTTAGGTATGTCCAAGAGTGATTTGATGGTTTCCATGGCATCTGTTGCTTTGTTTTGTATGTGGGGTATCTGACAAAAGGTGACATTGAAAAAGTAAAGCTTGAAGCTATCAACCATTTTCTTATAGGGAGTCAATTTCTCATCCTTTGTGTCAGTCATCATTGACCTGATTGATGACTAATTGTGAATCTTTGAAGACCTGTATATTGTGGATCTTCCACTTGACCACCATACGTAATCTTGTTAATAGGGTGTCATACTCTACAATGTTGTTTGTAAAAGGGAATGCAATTTTGAATGACTTCGATATTGTGTCAACTTTTGGGGTGACGAATAATATTCCAACACCCAATCCATGATTGGTATAGGATCCATCAAAGTATATATTCCATACATCACCTGTCTCAAGAGTGAAAAATGACTCATCCGTAAAATCAATGATGAGGGGATGTTCTACTTGTGTTGGCGTGTCTGTGAGTTGATAGGCAATTACCTGTCCCTTGCTTGTTGTGTGCTCAACATATTGGATGTCATATTCACTAAGTACCATGACCCATTTTGCTAATCACCCTGTTAACGCTACTCTGCTAAGAAGATACTTGAGTGGGTCAATTTTTTCTACAACCTTTGTTTGGTGGTTCAACATGTAATGCCTTAATTTCTATGCTGCAAAGACCACTACAAGGTAGGCTCATTCAATATGGGTGTAGTTGAGTTCATACCCCACCAAGGTCCTGCTAATATAGTATATTTCTCTTTCCTTTTCATCATGGTCATTTTGAGCAAGTAGTGCCCCCAGTGCTGATGTGGTTGTAAATACATATAATATGAGAAGCTTCCCATCTATTGGTGGCATCAAAACTGGCGGTGTTAGGAGGTACTCTTTTATTTGTTGAAAAGCTTCTTGGCATTTGTTGGTCCATATGAAAAGGACCCCTTTACGTAATAGGTACTGAATCTGATGGCATTTGTTTGCGAGTTGAGAAATGAATCTCCTAATAGATTGTAGTCTCCCCTATAAGGACCTTAATTGACTGATGTTCTTTGGGGGAGGCATGTCTATGATGGCTTTTACCTTGGTGGGATCAACTTCTATGCCTCTATGCAAGATAATGAATCCCATTTTTTTTTTGAATT
This sequence comes from Sequoia sempervirens, assembly GCA_007258455.2. Lineage (NCBI taxonomy): Eukaryota > Viridiplantae > Streptophyta > Pinopsida > Cupressales > Cupressaceae > Sequoia > Sequoia sempervirens. Next base: position 57,258 of record VDFB02328954.1, read on the forward strand.
TTACCCCAAAGACACACTTCTTTGGGTTGAGATGGACCTTGTATTCTTCTAGTCGTTGAAAGACTTTGTCTAAAACCTTTAGATGATAAGCTCTAGTTAATGAATTTGCAAGGATATCATCAACATATTCCTCCATTAGTGTGTGCATTAGGTCATGAAATATTGTAGTCATTGCCCGCTAGTATGTAGCTCTTGCATTTTTCAACCAAAAGGGCATGATGTTCTAGCAATAGGTACCCCATGGACAAGTGAAAGTTGTTTTATGTTGGTCTTCTGAAGCAATATGAATTTGATTATAACCAGAGAAACCATCCATAAGGGACAACATCTCATATCCTACTTAAGATCCATGATTATGTCAATGCTGGGGAGAGGAAAGTCATCCTTAGGGAATGCCTTGTTTAAATCTCTGAAGTCAGTACATATGCGGATTTTCCCATTTGGTTTTGTGATAGATATTAGACTAGAGATCCAGTCTGCATAATCAATAGACTTGATGAAGCCAACATCCAAGAGTTTCTTTAGTTCTATCTTGACCAACAAGGCAATTTTTGGATGCATTTTCCAAAGTTTTTGCTTTACTAGTTTAGCATTTGGATTCAAAGGAAAATGTTGTAAGACTAGCTCATGGTCCAACCTAGGCATGTCAACGTATGACTAGGAAAAATTACACTTGTGCTGTGTGAAGAACACTTGGAAGTTGGGTTTTTCTTCTTTTGTCAAGGAAGATGCTAGTAACACTATCTTAGGATCTTCAAGTGCTCCAATGTTGACTTCTTGTGTATCTTCAATTAGCATCGGTGATTGCTCTTATGTGATGGGGAGAAAGTTCAACCCTCCATCCTTAGGCGTCTTAGGGAGGTTTTCACCTTTAGATACGTCCTTTGTTTTTACTTTTTCCTAATTAGAGGGTGCCTCATGGTTTTCACCCAAAGACCTTTCCTTTTTCTCTTTATTATTATTTTTGCGATTGGAAGGTGATACAGTCTCCATGAAGTAATATGCCACATTGAGTTCTATCGTGAAGCCAACTTTATGGTCTCCTTGTGGCATTCCTTCTCTCAGTCCCATGAACTCAGCAATAGCTTCATCATTCTCAAAGGTATCCAAAATGATAGGACCTTGTTGGTCCCAATCAACTAGTTGTGGGTAGACTAGGGAAATGCCATCATCGGTATTTGAAAAATGTGGGGAAGCAACTGATAAGGTAAGGATTGAGGTATTTTCTTAGATGTTGGCATTCATACATTTGGTTACCTTAGGGCTAGGTGTATCTAAATGAGGGAAAATGTTACCCAATTCGTAAGCGCTAGAAGCATAGGATTCCCATTCTCAGTTGTTGGAATCATTGTCATCATAAAATTCATCGTCGAAATCCTCCGATGTCTTGACACATTCAAAAGCACGTACTTCCTTATTTGAAGGAAATTCAGTTTTAGTGGTACCCACCTTTAGTGGTTTCCATCCTAACCCAAGATTCTTCCCCCATTTAATAGGTATGTAGGGTTCTCTTCTTCTATTTTTTTAATTCCCAAACCACTGGTTCTGTCATACCCTTTTTATTGCATCATGAGAAACCCTTTACCATATTGCTCTATTGGAAGTGGTGTCACATCTTCTTTATAGACCCAGTTAGACACATCCCCAATATCTTCTTTTCCAAGGTCTCCCCATTTGAGGAAAGTGGTTTTGGGAGGTACATGAATCAAGACCTTAGGTTCCATGCTGTAACACGACTTTCCATGTCTTTGGCGATTTTTGGCATTGTGGTGATGCAAAAGGCAGTGTTCATGTTGTATTCTCTGCATCCCTTGTCTTAGATTTGGATCTCAGGGCCTTTAGATTTGGCAGCGAAAGTAGAGGATGTGGAGGTAGATGACTGAGGGACAACAAATGTCTTGGTGAGTGTTGAGGAATCAATGTATTTGGACAAATTTGATGTCAAGGCTTCATAGTTAAGTAGCACCTGACATTCAAAGACTTCTCACAGGTTAGTGCAATACTCAAAGGGATCAGGGTCACCCTCAATAGTAATTTTGGTACCGTGGTAGGGAAACTTTAGGCATTAATGATATGTGGAGGGAACAACCTTCATGGCATGAATCCATGGTTGACCAAGGAGAAGATTATAAGCGATATCTAGATCCAATACTTGGAAAGTCGTATCCAACATCATGGGTCCCACTTAAAGGTGGAAGTGTTATTGTGCCTTGGGAGGATCGTTCATCATCATCATAACCTTTTATGACTGTGCTCTTTGTCTCATCCACACATGCTTAAAAAAAAACCAGTGCCTTCACCAATTTTAAGGAACAAACATTCAATCTCGCTCTACCATCTATCAAAACTCATTTGATGCTATTTTGATGGATGAAGGCTTCAATGTGTAGTGAGTCATTATGGTTTGTCTTTTGGGTTGAGTAGTCTTTGTCAAAGAAGGTAACATGGTGAGAGCTCGCAAGGAACCAACCATGGCTTGAAATCGATCGACGTTGAGGTTTTTTGGGACAGAGGTTTCTTTCAACATCTTATCTAGGATGGCCCTATGCTCGGGTGATGTGCGTAGCAGTTTCAAAATGGATATTTGTGCTGGGGTTTTCTATAGTTGATCTAGCAAGTTAAAATGGCCTTTAGCTTGGGACTACTTAGGAAGTGAAGGGGAAGGTATGGTTATTTTAGTTCTATGAGTGTTTACAACACACTCCAGGGTCTTCTTGATGGTAATGGTGTTGAAATGTTCGTCTGCAACATGAAGATGGAGGATTTTGGTTTAATTATAGCCAGTAGTCGTATAATTGGTTGTGTTATTGTTATTAGTACTTGAACTAGAGGCTTTCCCCGAACCGTGGTCTTGAAGGGGAGTCTTGTAGATTGTGTGATCTCGATTGGAAGTGTGTTGTTGTTGTCCCTCTACCTTGATTACTTTGTCTTCGATAAGGTCTTGAATAATATTTTTTAGTTGTCTACAAGTGGATTTTTTGTGTCCTTTACCTTGGTGATATTCACAAAAGGCGTTATTGTCCCACCAAGAGGGTTTAAAATTAGACACGTAAGATGTGCATTCCCATAGTTGTACAACACCTGATTGAACAAGTTTCTTCAGTACTGTTTCAATGGGTTCTCTGAGGGGAGTGTATTCATGTTTAATGTATTTCCTAGGTGATCTTTGTTGTCCTAGTCCTTAATTATTTTGTAGGGAATTTTCTGTTGGTGTAGGGGATTGTGGTGTAGTCGTTGAGGCTTCAGGTCCTCTTAGAGTGACAACAAGACCAGTTTTGTTTACAACTTTGGTATCCACAACCTCGTCATTCGTGACATTTTTGTTTCGAGACCAATTTTTTTTTCATTGAATGTGTGTTGATTGTTTGTACTCTTAGAGAGCCTAAGGGCGCCCTTAGTGACAAGTGATTTCTCAATCATTGTTCCTTTTTCCACTAGGTCTACAAAGTGTGCACAATAATGAACTTGTAAGGGATCTTTTAAAGAATCTAGGAGGTTTTCAAAAAACATGTCCACCTTTTATTTTTTAGGGATCTCTACTTGGCATCGGCTCGCCAAGTTTCTGCATCTCTGGAGGTATTTGATAAATGACTCTCCATCTTCTTATTTCGAGGTACACAAGGTGGCCAATGTGATATCATTTTCAATGTTAAAGTGATATAGAGCATGGAGGTAAAATGCAAAACCACTCAAAACTAACTCAAATAAAACAAGTTTCCAACTTAGCAACCCAGCTTCATGGGTTTCCTTTACAAACTCACCATTTTGCTAGTAGGTCAGCAAACCCAATTTTTCCTTCATAACTTTCATGTTAGGCCTCCAACCCATAATCCAAAAGATGTTTTAGATACCCATTATCATCTTACATAACATATCCAATTTGTAGGTAGGTTTTTTTTCTTCAGAGCATACCCTCTTAAAAAGAGTTGCTACGCTACCCTTGAGCCCCAAATAGGCCACTTTTACAAAGAAACTACCATGAAATACTTTCCTCAACAAAAAAAAAATATTTCTTGACCTCAACCAGGTCACACATAGATTGAATCCACAACTTTTACCAAAAGAATCATCCACAAACTCATCGAACTTCAAAATCTCATCAAAACCCTATTTAGGCTTGCTTCCAATGAGGGCTTATTGAATATCTATATTCTAGGCCTTAAAACACTTCACAACCACCTCAAAAACATTACTTTGGGCCTGAACATTCTTTCCAAACCATCTTCCACTCTTTCCCAATGCCTTCCCATCAAACTTCAACTCTTAGCTATCATTTTTAAGCCCAAAACTCATGAAGTATCAACTAGGGAAACATCAAAATGCCATCAAACCCTATTCCCTACTCCTAAAACCTACTTTGAAATCTAACCCTACCTAAATGCACCCATTCCACCAATTTTCAAACAATTCTACTAATGGAATGGGTCATTAATGCATTTTAACCACTCTCAAACCTTCCAAATAGGGTTTTCAACCCGTCCTCGATAAAATGCCAATAAAATTCTTAAATCTCTATGAATTTCAATCAAATGAAAACCAAAATGATGTTACTTCATGCCTCCATAAAATTCAATATCTTTTAGAACAATATTCCTTTGTATGGACTTGTACAATAACTTGTAGCAACAAAGTTGTAATAAAACACACCGAAAATAGAGATTTCTTATTGCCTCTTCAACAAAAATATTCAAAAAATCCTTTACATTGAGTTTCTAGAGCATATTTAAACTTTTCCCACCAAAAATCAACTAACATGACCAACTCCAATAGCCTTTTGAACTACTTGACCATTGGGTTTCCATTTTTGCATTTTGCCCATGACAACTTTTGCAAGATTTTACAATATTTGCAAGATTGACCCCAAATGACTCTAGTTACATTTCAAATAGTCTATTATGACCTTATTAGATGAAATTAGACTCAAAACGCCCCAAAATTAACCTAAGACCATATTTACATCAATTGACATGGTGCCCCTGCACCATACACCCAGACTGAAAAAGAACTCAAGTCCCTTAAGGGATGTATTGCAATAGATCATGCTTCATCACATCACCTTTTTGATCTCCCAATGTCCTTCCATCTAGTAGCCCTATCCACTAGGTAAGGTACTAAATATTTGCATTATTCTTTGCATTTGTAAACTCTTTGCCACCTAGAAATTGCTTCATCTTCATAAGATGACTTGATGGATGCCCTCTGACCTTTCCCTCATCTGAAACTAATGTTGAACCTACTTGAACACCTACAAACATACCTTTACCATCTATACCACAAACTATCTTCTTCCTTACCTTTTTTGCATGCTTGAACTTACCCATATACCCTTGTAATTCACCTTGAATCACTCCACCTTGTTCCTTCATCTCTTCTTTCAGATCTAAAACCTCTAGTTCATCAGGTTTACAAACCTCTGTACTAACAAGATTGGACTATCCACTAACCTCCTTTGAAATCAAAGAAAAAAGCACTCTTTCTATCATTCCCTCAATATTCTTTTCAACCCATTCTTGAATCTCCATAAATAATCCATCCTTGACCTTCTCTTTATCAGATTTTGACACCAAATCAACATCATTTCCTTCCAACAATGAAGCATTCTTCAAACCTACTATCTTAGCATCATCATTGTTAGTGGTGGTTGCAAATTCATCATGTTTGTCTTCCTCAAGCCTTATAAACTATTTCTTTCCTAACATTATCACCTGTGTTGCCTTGGTTTGTTCCTTAACATCCTCCTACAACGGTGTTAATGTAAAAGAAGTTCCATCCTTTTCAATATCATAAATATTGTTTCTACCATCATAAATTGCATGTCTATGAAACTGCCATGGTCTCCCAAGCAACAAGTGACAACAATCCATAGGCAACACATCACACAACATCCTATCCTTGTATCCACCTATTTTCAACTCAACCCAAGCTTGTTCATTCACTAAAACAAATTGAATTTCATTCAACCAAGACACTTTATAAGGTGTTTTATGAGGTATCTTTTCCAACTTGAGTTTATCAACCATTTCATTAGACACCATGTTATCAGTACTCCTTGAATCTATAACAACTTTACATACCTTTCCATTACATTTGCAGGTTGTCCTGAATAGTGTCAATCTTTGTGTTGTCTCCTTCTCCTTGGAAGCTTTGAGGAGTGTTTTTCTAACCATAAAATATTCTCCAACTTCTGGAGCAACAAGCTGATTAGGAGATTTTACACTTTCACAATCATCCTCTTGCACCAATTGAACTCTTTTATCACCACCGGTTGAAGTAGAAGCTTGTTTATCTAGACACTTCCATGCTTGATGGACAAACTGATTGCAATGATAACATATTCCTAAAAATGTGCTTGAACTTCTACCTCCACCAAATCTCCCTTTGAAACCACTAAAGCCACCTCTTTGATTAGCAACTTGGTCTTTGTTTTTACTTGCATCTTCTTGGTCTTCATAGGATTGCCTTGAACCTCTTCCTCTACTAGTCCTGCCTTTGTCTCTTCCTTGTATTTCTTTCCTTCTTTTTAACTTCTCTTCTACCCTAGAAACCAATTGAAAACATTCTTCAACCGTCCTAGGAGTTGCTAAAATCAATTCATCCTAAATTTGAAACCTTAAACCATTCATGTACCTTGCTGTCTTCTCATTTTCATCTTCAACATGACCAACTCTAATACTTAATTTGTGAAATTCTTTAGTGTATGCCATGACATCCTTTTCCTTGTGCTTTAAGTTTTGCAAATTCTTGAAAGCTTGTATTACATGATCACCTGGCAAGAATTGGCTCTTGATCTTTGACACCATCCTATCCCATGAACTAATTTTTGTCTTTCCCCTTTTCACTCTTTCCTCTTGTACATAATTTCACCATGTTAAAACATGAACTTTAAACTTAGTCTTAGAAAACTTTACCTTTTGATCATCTGCAACCTCCTTGTACTCAAAGTAGTTGTCCAGTGCATCTATCCAATCTTACACCTCTTCAACATCCAAATTTCCACTATACATTGGCACATCCAATCTCAGATTAGAAGCATCTCCTCTATCAACCTTGAGAATTTTCACCATCCTTCTCTCATCAGGGTTCAACTCATCATCACCTTGGAATCTTCTTGGAGGGTTTTCACCCTCACAATCTTCCTCTTCCTCTCGGTCACTTTCCTCTTCAATGGCCTTTCCTCTCCTTTGATTGGTCTCTAATGCTACAAGTCTGGATAATACTGCTTCTTGTGACTCCTTCATCAACCTAATCTCTCTAGCAATAACTCCACTTCCTTTAGGAGGAATCTTGATCCTTCAAATTGTAACTTTTTACTACTTCAAATTGCAACCTTTCCCCTTCAAAAGATCAAAAACCTATGCTCTGATACCAATTGATGTAGAGCAGGGAGGTAAAATGAAAAACCTTTCAAAACTAACTCAAATAAAACAAGTTTCGAACTTAGCAACCCAGCTTCATGGGTTTCCTTTACAAACTCACCATTTTCCTAATAGGTCAACAAACCTCATTTTTCCTTCAAACAATTCATGTTAGGAACCTAGAATCCAAAAGATGTTTCAAATACCCATTATCCTCTTACATAACATATCCAATTTTTAGGTAGGGTTGTTTCAGACCATACTCTCTTAAAAATTATTGTTACACTGCCCTTGAGCCCCAAATATGTGACTTTTACAAAGAAACTACCATAAAATCCTTTCCTCAACCACAAAAATTTATTCCCTGACCTCAATCAGGTCACACATAGACTGAATCCACAACTTTTACCAAAAGAATCATCCACAAACTCATCGAACTTCAAAATCTCATCTAAACCCTATTTAGGCTTGCTTCCAATGAGGGTTTATTGAATATCTATATTCCAGGCCTCAAACCACTTAACAACTACCTCAAACACATTAATTTGGGTCTGCACATGCTTTCCAAACCATTTGCCACTCTTTGCCAATGCCTTCCCATCAAACTTCAAGTCTTAGCTATCATTTTTAAGCCCAAAACTCATGAAGTATCAACTACGACAACATAAAAATGCCATCAAACCCTACTCCTTGCTCCTAAAACCTACTTTAAAATCTAACCCTACCTAAATGCACCCATTCCACCAATTTGCAAACAATTCTACCGGTGGAGTGGGTCATTAAGGCATTTTAACCACTCTCAAACCCTCCAAACAGGGTTTTCAACTCATCCTCAGTAAAATGCTAATAAAATTATTCAATCTCTATGAAATTCAATCAAATGAAAACCAAAATGATGTTACTTTATGCCTCCATCAAATTTAATAGCTTTTATAACAATATTCCTCTGTACGGACTTGTACAATAACCTATAGCAACAAACTTGTAAGAAAACACACAGAAAATAGAGATTTCTTATTGCTTCAACAAAAATCTTCAACACAGCCTTACATCGAGTTTCTAGAGCATATTTAAACTTGTCCCACCAAAAATAAACTAAAAAAACCAACTCTAATAGCCTTTTGAACTACTTGACCATTGGGTTTCCATTTTTGCATTTTGCCCATGACAACTTTTGCAAGATTTTACAATATTTGCAAGATTGACCCCAAATGACTCTAGTTACATTTCAAATGGTCTATTATGACCTTATTAGATGACATTAGACTCAAAACACCCCCAAACTTAACCTAAGACCATATTTACATCAATTGACATGGTGCCCCTACACCATAAAGGCATAGTTATCTACAAATTCGTTGGCCAACTCAGACAATGTTGTTATGCCCCTAGGTAATCGTGAAAACCATTCAAGCGCAAGACCAGCTAGAGTTCTATGGAATAACCTCATCAAGTATGTTTGCTCCGAGGCAATGTCAACACAAGCCATGCTAAATCCTTTGATGTGCTCTATTGGGTTTCTCATCTCCTTGTACTTTGAAAAGATCAAAATTGTGTATCCTTGTGGAAAAGGAGGCATGTAGATAATCCTATCAAAGGGGTATGGATGCAAGTCTTGCATGTTGTAGGATTTTTTGGTTGTTACTTGGATGTTCTCCACTTGTTTATTTAAAGGAAGCATGTGTGTAGTTAAAGCATCCACCTATGGGTTTGGTAAGTCATTCGTATCATTGGGTCCCACATTTTGTGGTGGTACATGTTAGGTGTATGAAGGCGTCTATTGTTGCACCTGAGGTATATGTGTATATGTGGTGTTTATGTTGGATTGCCATTGTGTGTTTTGACTTTTGGGTTGTGCATGAGTACCTTGTTGTGATGTGTTTAGCATAAAGGTATTTGATCAAAATCTTGGTTGTGCTGGATTCCCCCTAGGCAATGTATGTGTACTTTGTTGTCCTTGTGTAACACTGTTTTGAGGGATATCATGACTATATGTGGGACCCTTGACATTAGCTGTGGGTGTGGTTCCTAAACCTGAAAAATCTTACTCTCTTATGTCCAAGAGGATTGTTTGAGGTAGTATTCATGGTGTTGGTTGAGGTCATAAAGGGATTAGTGCCCATCGATGGTGTTGTTGATTGTATTACAGGTGTTGATGTTGATTGGGTTGCAACCTCTATCATGGATTGTGTAGCAGATGATGTTTTAGGTGGAGCTATGAAAGGCATCCCAAAAGTGGGAGTAGTGTGAACCATTGCAGAACTTAGTGTAGCTCCTCCTAAAGGTATGTTAAGGTTTAGTTGTGGTATAACATTATGTGGAATATGTGTCGTATGACCTTGGTTTTGGTTTGAGACATTTTTAGGTGAAGACACCGCTTGTAGCGTGTTTATGTCAAATCCAAGTGGTAATTTAACTCCATCTACTATGAGTTTCGCTAAAAATTTCTCAGGGTCGAGCATGATGAGTTCATCAACAAATTCAACAACCTCAGGATCCTAGGCTATTGCCTCAAGTTCCTCAACAATTATACGACCTCGGTCGTCTCTCATGAGAAATTTTTCAAATGGGTTAACATATGAGTAAAACCTTGGAGGTTCCTATAATGTTGACCCGAGGTTCATTTTGCTAGTGGGATTGTAAGAGTCCTCATGTTGTTGTGAAGGGTCCATTTCTAATCATCTCTTTTGTAATCTGGTTTGGACCATAAGATAACACTTGCTCAAAGAGGGATGACAAGTAAATGTGAACCGTAAGGTATGCAACTACCTAAGATGTGAAAGTATAAGCTATGTTTTTGGTTTTTTTTGGTATAGATTATGACATGCAATGACTAAGGTATGACTTAAGATAGTGTTTAAAATGCAAATGTCTAGGATATGAAAGTTAAGCTATGTTTTTGGTCTTTTTTGGTATAGATTATGACATGCAATGACTAAGGTATAATACAAACTATATGTCAAAATCTTTCGATAACTAAGGGATGAGTCACTAACTAACCAAGTTTGATGCAAGGTTCCACCTAGGATTGCCAATGATGTTTTAGGATCAATACCAGAATGACTAAGTGATAGGTTGACTAAGTGGAATTCAAACTAACCTATTGAGTTTGAGGTATTCCGCTAAGATGACAAAGGAAAGATTGTAAAATGATATGTCAAAGGCAATCGTATTTGAATCTATGTTTCCAATCAAGGTAAGACAATTTGTCTACCCTAAGTCTACAATGTATGATGGACAAGGATTCCCCTAAGTATGCTAAGGATGATCTAAGTAATGCAATGATGAAAGTAATAGGAAAAATAAGGATGAACCTAAATATGAGCAAGTCACAGGTTTGGATTTAGGTTTATAGCAGAGAGTAGATTAGTTAATGAAATCCTACAATAAATGTTCTGAGTTTTCAATTTGCCAAATGTCAAATTTTTTTGTGACAGGTAGATGCATCGTTCTAGACTGCAAATTCAGTTCAAAATATCAAATGCGTCATAGAAAATAGGATCCTATAGTAAATCATCTGAGTTTTCAGTTTGTTAAAATACAAGAATTTCTATGACAGGTAGATGTGTCGTTCTAGACTGCAACTGCGGATCAGAATATCAGATGTGTCATAGAAACTCACGAATGCAGTTTGCAATGTCAGGTGTGGTTTACCGGTAAAATCTAAGTCTCAGGTTTGGATCTAGTTTCATTTTTTTAATTGAAAAAGTTTCTATGATAGGAAAATGTGTCGTTCCAGATTGCAAATGCGGTTCATAATATCATATGCATCATAGAAGCTCATAGATGCAGTTTTCAGTCTCAGATGTGTTGTAGGTTTTGAAAATTGTGACTCAGAATGCCAAATGCGAGTTTCTGTTGAAACAATTACGACTTAGTATGCCAGATGCGAGTTTTTGTGTGATAGATGCATTGAACAGTGAATTGGTCCTAGGTTTTGACACATTTCTAACTTGTTTAAGATTGACTTTTGAACATTTTTGTTTGATCAGATCTGATTGAACACACATGTAAGACACGCCAAGCAAAGTGTTTGAAATAAATAAACAGACAATTACAAATCTTAAGGCTAGCAAGGACAATATCTGTTGGACTTGGACTTAGAGTTTCCTCCAACCACACTATCTAGAGCAGATGACTTAGGATCTTGGTAAGCCTGAGAAGTGAGTGCACTGTAAATTTTTCAATGTCTACACCATCCATTATGGTAAGTTTATCCACTCCTCAATCCTAGCACCTAGAATTAGGAAATAACATTTTATAAGCCCAAGGTCAAATGTAACCACCACTATAGTGTTCCACCTCCCTCATGAATGGATATAAAAAATAGTATCAAGATTCTTAAGAGAATCTAAATACAAAACATTTCTCTAATTATGCCCTAGGTATCCAAGTATGTGTTCCAAGAGGGAGACACATAAAATATACATAAGATTTGCAAGGTTAATAACACCTTAATCATAACATTCTCCCACTTGACATTATATAGTGCATAACAATCCCAATGACCTCTCATGTGTATTGATACATATCTTGGAAATAGATTGCAAATAATTGCATACTTGGAGGATCAACTTTCTCATTTGGGTTTGGTTCCAAGTTATCACCCTCTCCCTTATCTCTATAATTTAGGAGTCACTTTACCTTGTAGCTCATTTTGTGCTTATTATATTATGTTGCTCAAGCTTGCATATCTAAGGTAACCTTAGCATTAGAGTCCTGATGAAATTTTTTTTGAAATAATTATTTATTAATAGTGAACTTATTCCCTTGGGCTCAACAATGTCATGAGTCTTGGGATTATATTGCGTTATTGTCCATCCAATTAAGTCTAGGTTGATAAAAAAAATTAGGCATCACTACTTTCCCAATGTTGAGTCTCCAATCATTGCATAGAGGGATTTTATGGAGTGACTTTCTAAAGAATGTCTTAAGTAACAACCCTCCACTTTTGAAACTCATATAGTCATGAACTTTGGCCATACAATCCTCAAATTGGTTTGTTAACATTCCCTTCCCTATCATTTTTTTTTAAATGACATAAGAGAACAATTTTGTTAAATATTAGGTGGATGTGCATTTGGATGACATGTTGGGATATTTGACTAGGATTGAGGCTAGGTAGATTTTTTTAATTTCTTTAATTCAATTATGCTTCCCAAAACCCCTTTTATGACTATACATACAACAAGAAGTTAAACAATCAAATTGAATAGAATAAGACTTTTGATCTTGACATGAAGATTTTAAGTCACCTAATTGTATTGGCCTATCACTATATTCCCTAAGCAATGGAAATGGGATAACTCATAGCAAACTTATTGCCAACTATGGAGAAGTAAACGAGCTAGAGTACAATAATTTTCAAGAAATCCCTATGTGATTTAAAATAGACAAGACACTTGAACAGTATAGGTGATGCATTAACAGCATCACTTTTGCTTGTGTCCGCAGAACATGGCATCATGATTAACTCATCTGAAAGTGGGGGTGAACCATAGCCAACAGATACATTTCATCTTGGTGATAAGAGTGATGTGCTTTTTAGTGAGGACCACAACTCGATACAATAAATGGGGCTCAACACAATCAAAGAAATGCTGAAAAAGCTAGTTAGAAAATAAGCGTGTGGTAAAGGATTTCCTTGAAAGATGGTAGGACCCAAACAATATTCTACTTTTAGAGGTTTTTTATTGGTCCATTAAAGAAACACACCATCAAATCAATTGCCACATGGCGATAGGTATAAATGTGCCAACATGTGAGTGCACTTTACTTATTCGTGTAGACAATGGAATAGTAAATTCTCAAGGCACAATAATGTGGGGCCCACCTTTAGGTTAGCACTTAATTTTGTGCCCATTCTATAGGTAATGCAAGGGGTTTAGACGGATGTCACTATATGGTTGGGTATGCATTGCTTGAGTCAATGGATCCACATTAGCAAATACTAAAATCACTATGCCAAAGCGATAAGATGGGTTATAGTGGGTAAGCCTCAACATAGTGCAACAAAAGAGTAGAACACTCTGTAAGTGGAGAGAGCATTTCAAGGGATTTTACAACCTCACATTTTGGAATAAAAGATAAAAGGTCAAAATAGAAACAGTAGTGATAATCATTATGGATTGTGAAAATTTGATGGTATTAAAAGATAAAAAATCAAAATAGACGTGTCAAAAGTGACAAGGGGTTGGTTATGCTATTTGTGTCATGTGTTGAGAGTTGCAAGTATGAATGGAAAATGACTCAACATATTGTGTACAATAGATCTAAAGACAAAAATTACAAAGGAATTGAACATGAATGTGCATGGAAAAATCCTACCACCCATTTACACACTACTCAAGGACTTTTCAAGGATGATTTACAAAGTTGATTCATATTAAAAAATAAACTAGGATGGAAGCCAATATAGAGATGTAATAAGGGGGGGAAATGAGATACATTTTTTTAAAATTTAGTAGAATGTCAACAATGGCTCTTGTTGGGGATGTGATGCATCTTCTAGGCACAACAAGAAATAATAAAAGATTGTAGGAGCAAAGATAAAAAAAGAACAAAATCAACAAACAAGACACATACACTCACATACACTTCACCATGAGTACAACGATATTTATAGTTATACAAGGAAATAACAAAAAAATTAGAATGTACTTACATTGAGCCATTTCATCATTAATCAAATAATGTTTTAGATGTTTCTCATGAATAGGTATCTCAAGGAATTCGCCATCCATCTTCCTTAGATAAAATGTATCAACCTCAATGATTTTTAATTACATATGGCCCTAACTAGAAGGGCTCCATTTTTTCATGTTTCCCTTTTTTATATATAATTTGAATTCTGCATTAGCATTGGGTCTTCAAGTTGGAATTCTCTACTCCTAATCTTATCAAAAAATTATTTCATTTCATGTCATACTTCATTGTTTTTGACACGGGGATTCCTCCTTGCTCCGTCCAATTGAATAAGTTGGTTTACTCTGTAAGTCATAACACTACCTTCTTCATTCCCATTTTGTTGTATATTTTCTATACTGAAAATTCTATATTCATTGGAAAGGTAGCATCAATCCCATATACCAATTCAAAAAGATATTTTTTATGTGGACTTCTTATGAGTTACTCTACCTACCTAGATGGCTAGTTTTAGCTTATCATACCAACATTTCTTATTCTTGCACACTTTTTACAATCTTTATTAAATTATTGTTACTATATTTAACTTGACCATTTCCTTGAGGATGATATGGTGAATCATTTGTAAATGTTATCCCATGTTTATTTCTTAGATCTACAAAATTTGATGCCTTGAAACATAATGTGTTATTAATGATTAATCTCTATGGCACACCAAAACTAGTTAGAATGTTGTTTAAGATAATTTTTTTAGGGGTGGCTCTTTTAGTGGGAATGGATTCCACCAGCGTGATCCCACAATAGTGGTTTACACTTTTTGGCCAAACTTGACATTGAACTGATTTTTTTAACTAAATCTTCACTTTCGGGCACATATAGCTGCTAAACCATGAGGAATTTGAAGATGATGCAAACTAGTGATTTGTGACATTTGTCTGTAGATTCTAAATATATATATTTTAAAAAATTTTGGAATCAAATTGCATTTCTTTTTCCATCTCCTTCAAAAACTAGTTTTTAACAGTAAACACCATTTTTAAAGAGTGACGTGTACTTTCTAACACAAATTTTTTCTATGAAGCATAAAAATCTATTTTTTTTGAATTTAGATTTGTAACTACGATATCTAGTGCATGCAATTGGTTTCATAGTGTTTTATTGAATATTTTTTTCTTAATTAAGTTTTGAAGTCAAACCAGTTACAATTTAGACATAGGTTTACTTGCTAACACATAAATTTTTTTGTATGCATCGAAATTCAATTATTATTCTTTTGTTGGATCAAGGACAGCAATATTAAGTGCATAGATATTTTTAAATTTTTTTTTTTGATAATCTACTATTTTTCCACATGTGCAAAACAAAGAGCTTGATTTTCAATGAAAAACCTACATTCACAAAAAATAAAAAATAAATATAATAATCAAATTAAATATATTTAAAATTATACTTTTTTGGAAGCTTATAATAAGGAATGCATACTTACAAAAAATAGACTTTAAATGAATTCATTTGATCGCCCAAAAGGTAAATCAAAAGTGGTTTTTTAACAACATTTTGATAGGTGTAAAGGAGACTCTGTTATAGGTATGGTTTAAAACTAGTGGGATTCTATCCAAGGGGGTTTGATATAAGGTGGTTTGATCATACCCTCTTCAACTGGAATCCTTTAAATGGAACTTTTCAAGGCTTAAATCATTATATTTTCTAAAAATATGTGATTTCAGAAAAAACCAGGATGTCCCAAAAAGTGCAAACCACTATTGTGGGATCACCCACCACTTAGTGAAGTAATTAACAACAATTAATGTCTATTTGAATCTATTGCATGATCTCTTATTTATTTCTCCAATGAATTCAATACCTCAATGTTGGAAGAGAGCTTCTACAAAAATTATCCTTAAAGGAAAAGCACTTGATGCTTTAAGTTTACTAGATAATCTTTTAAATGTATCACATTTACTTATTGGTTCATCCACATATATAAATAGACTAGGCCACCAATATTCAACTCTAAGAAATTTATGAGTAGTAGTGCTGACTATGAAATGTTTGTCACAATCACCATAGTGGAAGTTAGATGCTACTTTTTTATGCAATCATATTTAGTTTACATCAACCTTCACCATATTTTCCAAGTTCAACTAACCTTGTTACATTTGTACATTCAAATAATTATAGCCATAGAACCATCTAGTAAGGGATTCCAATTATCTAACTATCTAACTACCAAATGGAATACCAACAACTAGAAAGCCATCTAATTACCATAGCAATATTTTAGCATGCAACACATTACAAGAACATGAATTCTCTATATGAGTAGTACATAATAAGCACTAACACTCACATTTGGTTAAAGGTTGTTGAGCCACTCTAGATGTAAACCATTCATTTGTCCTCTTGCATTATAGCCAAAGACTACACATGGCTTCAATAGAAAATATAATCTCTCAATGTATTATGTCTACCTGTGATACCTCTAGGAATCTTAATAATTTCACTATGCTCTTGGTTATCACCACATATTCCAATAGTGTCAAAGGTGTAATTATACTATCACACATAGTTATAGTGACATACCTACAATTATGTAGACGTGAGTTCTCAAAATGACTTGTGATTGGGATAATAACACTATTGTAAAAATACAAGTTCGCATTCGACATCATAACATATAGAAATGATTATGACCTATTGAACATAGACAATCAATGATATTCTACTAGTCCATAGATAAAATCTATTTAGGAACTATCTATAGGTGAATATCACACGTAGTTCTAACATTCTCCCACTTAATATTTATTGCATTAGAGAGTGCAATATACAACCTAATAACTTACCTTATGTATAAAAGTGGGATAGACCCATTACATCCCTACACCATCTTAGTCAAATAATAAATAATATTTACATGACATTTTTTTCCTCTAAAATTTACCTACCTCAACCATATCCCTAAAAAAATCATATTTGAAATCCACATGCTTAATCTAAGCATGATAAGTAGGATTCTCAGCTAGAAAAATTATACTATGTGAATTATAATTTAATATTATAGTATTCTTAAAACTAATATTATAACCTAGTCTTTATAGCCACATAACTTCTTTGCAAGAATGTGTTTCTACCATATGCTTTTCTTTACTTGGAGAAAGTGACTCCTATCACTTATTGACCTTTGATTATGCAAATCTCCAACCTAATTAGAATCTACAAATCCTTGTATGTTCAATAATTTTCCCACACCATTTATATGATGATAAGATAAATAATAATCCAAATATCCTCTTGAGTATCTCAACATTATCTTTACTTGTGTTCAATGTTCCTTACCTAGCTTGGTCATGAACCTATGTAGAAATCCCACTACTTGGGCAAGCTTTGGTACTATTTAGGTCATTGCATACATAAGACTTCCTACTACATTGTCATATGGAACCTTGCTCATGTATTCCAAAGCCCCTATGGACATAGGAAATTGTTACAAACTTAAATTTGTATCAAATAATATGGATATACTTTCCAATTTACTATCATGCATGCCAAACCACCACAAATAATCTCAAGACATTTCCTTTTTTTATCCACAACTTCTTGTTAGCCATATCAGTATGAATCTCCACACCAAGTATAAATATTGCAACACCTAAGTCCTTCATTTTAAACTTACTAGATATAGTTGAGATTCTTGATTAAATTCTTACTATTCTCAATGATAAGCATGGCATCAACATATAAAGTAATAACTAAAATATTATTATTCATGTATTTGTAATACACATAGTGATAGAAATTAATCCTTGTGAAACCCAACTCTAATGCATATATATATATATATATATATATATATATATGAGAAAATAGTAAAAAGAAGATTTCTAAAATCTACACAAAGGCTTGTACCCTGTACAGAACTACAATAGGTTTGCAGTTGCATGATGGGCTCCATGTGGCCCAATTAATAGTAGCTTAAAACCCTATTGTTCCCTTACCCCACTGACCAACCAATGATACCACACTCGTAGTTCATTTAAAACCCACAAGTGGTGAATGTTTACCAATTGGTGCCAACAACCCTAAGAATATTTTGGCAGATTCTCTAATGATGGAGAGTATTTTGTTCAACTAATTGAATATTTTGGCTACTAAAAGTTTTGGTAGTAGATAGGTAATATTCCCTCTAGCATCAACATATTTTGTGAGGCTGCATCGCATATTTCTTGAAACTATGGTATATTCCATTCACAAGGAATATTCTAGCATTTTAGAATATTCCATGCTGACATCATCATTACATAAAATGATGTCAATGAGTGTACTTTCCACCTAGTCCCTTGCCATACCAATCATGCCCTAAAGGAGCTATTTTTTCTTTTTGGCATAAATTGGGTAACAATGTCAAATTTTCACAAATGAAATAGCATCATAAAGCTAGTTCCTTGTACTTTCCAATGATACAAGTCTCATTATTAGATTTCGATATTGGTAAATTTTATCGCTTGTTGAAGTAAGATCATAATTTTCTACTTCCAAGCTCATAACGTATTGCCTATATATCTGATTTTCATTATCTTTCAACGTTGGAAAAGTATTTCAAAGCTCTTTAGATCTTTCCATACACTTTATTTAGAATCTACCCCAAGCATTTTTATTTAGTTTTTCATTATTTAATATATTTTGGTCAATTACCTAGACATCCTAGCACCTTGAAATGTTCTATTTGCATAATATGAATTAATTTGATCTACTTTACATGCATTGAGATTATTGGTCTATGATTTTATCATTTGAGGAGGTATCATGGATTTTTTATTCATTCGCCTATGGTCATCTTGGAAAAGAGTAATTTTGGGTCTTGGAAAAATTATATCTTGACACATCTTAGGTGGCTTAATATTTTCCTTATCTTTATGGACTCATACCTGAACTAGAAACACCAAGGAGTAGATAAAACATGGGGTAACAAGATTGGCCATGTTGTAGGAGTGATTTTTTTAGTGTTGATTATGACACTATGTGTGTTGTATCGAACATTAATTGTCTACACATACTTTGAACAAGACTTTGGGTGATCCATGGAGATCCTCATATCTCTCCATTCCTAGAGGACCTTGTTACAAATTATCACATTCCCCTTGATGATGTAGATTTCATACCTTTTGATGATGATACTTTAGAGGAGCTTGAGTACATCACATGTCTTGTATATTCCAATGGTTTAGAGGCTTGTCTCTTGTTCCCACTCTCATATCGAGACCCAATATCCATCTTTTATTTTTCTAATTAGATTAGTATTGCCACATCCATGACCCAAGCTATATATTAAGTGTAGTAGAACATTCATCTTCTTCTAGACATAACTACTTGGGTTTATTATATATCATACATATCATCCTTATTTGTGGAGTCTCATATTATAGATTTGGAAGTTTATTTTGAGGATAGTCATCTCCTCTTTCATAAAAATGGCATCATCATTGTTAGACCATCATCATTGTCTTTGAAGCTTGTTCTACATCATTCTTCAGATGATTTTGGATTGACATTGAATCTCATTCCATCATGTGGATATTTCAATAGTTTTTAGAGGCACACATCATTTGGATTAGAATTCCCTATTCATCTAGCTTATGTGAATGACTTCTTCAATCACCAACGGATTTATTTCATCCTAAGGAGAGAATTTCTTTGTGTAGGCAATGAATCATGTTCTTTCTTTAGGCTTCATCATTGGCACATGAGATACTTAATTATAGGGGGGTTCATATTCATATCTTCTCTCCCCTATTAAGGGGACATTTATTGTACTTATGTGACATAAATAGTCCTTGAGGGGGTCATATTGAGTCTTCCTTCTTTCCTTCTTTCACTAGTACATATTTATTTCATTTTTCTCTTATTAAATTTCTCTTTTGGAGAGAAGCTTTTTCTTATACGGTTTTCTCCAATTCTCTATTTATGAGAGATTCACCTATTTGTGCATGGGTACCTCATAAGGCCCTGTAGTTAGGACCCATCCATGCATCAATCCATGCATTTATTATTAGGTTTTCAACTTCTCCCTAAGTTGTACTTAAGGGGGGTGTTAGAGTAAAATAGGTAATCACCTAATTAATTAATTATTCATCAATTAATTAATTATGCCACCTTTTTAATTTATTAAACTTAAGTTAAACTTAGGAATTCTTTTCTATATATTTAGGTCATGTGATTTTTTTGTCTCATAGCATAGGATGAGGACATTTTTCATGGTCTAATTTAATCCTCACCTAGGGTTTACTTTTTCTTTTATAAACATTCATTATTTATTAGTGTAATTATCCAAATTATCAATCAATACAAAATCTATCATGCTTTTTTGGATTAATTATTTTCTCAAGGTTGCATAGCACAATCAATGTCTTTTTGTTTCTTGATATGATAGGTTTTTTGGTTGTAGGTGATTTTTGGGAGCTATGTGGTTCACTATCAACTCCAACATGGTATCAAAACACCAAATTTGTGACTGATCTATTCCTTTTAGGGATATGACCTTGAGAAAAAAATGGCCCATCCTAGGGTGGAACACACATCATTTTTGCATCCAAAATGGCCAAAAAATCTAAGATCACATGTCCAAACATTGAAATTGGAGCAATTGTACAAAAATATATGTTTTAAGAGCATCAAAAGCCGTACAATACCTACATCATCCCATGAGCCCAACATGGAAAATTCAATGAAACTGAAGTATGTTTCATTTGGAGGGAATATTTTTATATTTTACAATATTCCATGCTAACATCATCATTATATTGTAGTGATGTTAGTGAGTGTACCTGCCACCTAGCTCCTTGCCCCACCAATCGAGCCCTAAAGGAGTTGTTTTTTCTTTAGGCATAACTTGGGCATATAATGTCATTTTTTTGCAAATGAGATATCATTTGAATGTTGGCTATGTATACTTTCCAGTGGTACAAGTATCATCATCAATTTTTTTCTAGTAAATTTAATTGCCTAGTGAAGGTAGATCATCATTTTTTTGTTTCGGAGCTCATAAATTCTTGCCTCTATCTCTAATTTTCATGGTTCTCTCAATGTTCAAAAGGTATTTTAGATATCTTCAAATCTATCCATGTACTTTTTCTAATATCTTCCCTAGTTAAATTTTTTTTTTTATTATTATTATTTCATATTCTAGTCAATTACCTAGACATCTTGACACCTAAAAATGTTCTATTTGCATGAGATGACTTCATTTGATATAATTTGCATGCATTGATATTATTAGTATATGATTTTATCATTTAAGGATGTAAGGATTTTTTTTCATCCATTTGTGGTCATCCTAGAAAATAATAATTACGAGTCTTAGAAAAATGACATCTTGACACATCTCAGGTGGCTTAATATTTTATTTTATCTTTATAGACTCATACTTTAACAAGAAAAACCAAGGAGTAGATCAACATGGCTAACATCATTTACCGTGTTATAGTATTTATTCTAGTGTTGATTATGATACTATGTGTGCTATATTAGATATTGATTGTCTCAAAAAACTTTGGAATAGACTTTGGGAGAACCATGGAGACCCTCATATCTCTCTATTCCCATATCCTTTTGTAGATTGTCTCATTCCCCTTGATAATGTGGATTTCATTCCCTTTGATGATGACAGTTTAGAGGAGCTTAAGTATATAATAGGTTTTGCATGTTTTCATGGTTCAAAGTCTTGTCTCCTTATTCCAACTCTTCATATCGAGACCCAATATCCATATTCTATTTTTCCTCATTAGATTAGTATTGTCACATATATGGCCCCAATTTATTTACCACAACATGGCATTTATCCTCTTCAAGACATAACTGCTTGGGATTCTTATCTATCAGACATATCATCCTTGTTTATGGAGTCTCATATTATAGATTTGGAGGATTATTTTGAGGACATTCATGTACTCTTTCATGATAGTTGGACCATCATCGTAGGAATTTAATCTAATTTCCCACAAATTAAATCCTGATAGCTGAAATTTGGCATATGAAATTCAAATAATAATATGCCAAATCCGACATATTAAAATTTGGAGTTAAAATAGGGGGACCAAGTCGCCTAGGGAAACTTTTTCCTAGCCCTATTTTGCAATGTAAAGTTTCAGGAGCAAAATATTAAATTTTTTCATTGGTCTTGCAAATGTGTTTTCTTGATAAATGCCCAAATGTGCCATGAAATACATAATTTAGGAAATTAGATGTACAATTAGGTCCAATCACCTAGGAGGGAGCAAAATATAGTGTGAAATTGTTGAGGGTGACAATTTATGATGCTACAAAATCATCCAAGGAAATTAGGTAAATCTAAATAAATTATTTAGAGAAAAATTGGTTAATGAAATATTTTCTCTAAAGCTTTAGCTATTAAAGTTCAAGATGACTAATAAAGTCACTATGTCTAGCCTCATAAGCAATATGAGATCTCTTATTAGACAACTAGAAAAATTCAATGTTATGGTAGATTAGGAGGATGCTAAAACCATTTTTTAAACATTCTACCTTCTAAATATTCTAATGCCATTTTTACTCTCAGTTAAATACCTTTTCAAACTCTAGAACATATTATTTCAGTGCTTTTAGTTGAAGAAAAGAGAACTGCAATAATTATAGATGATGGTTTTTAAATTTGAGAGTATTTTATTTATTAAAAAATAATCATAGAATATCATATAAATACAAAGGGACAATTGATTGTTATTGCTACAAGAAAATAGGTAACACAACCTAAAAGTATATAATTTGAGCTAATAACATTCTCTAGGGAAAAATAAAATAAATGTTAAATTTTGCTAATGAAGCCATTTTTTAAACTCCACCAAATGCTAACAATGGAAAATAATTTTTTGATGAAGAAATTGTACATTGAAAAGTTCATGCTTCAAAGATAGGATGTGATCTAGTGTATACAAAATTTAGTAGGGATCACCACCTAGATAGTTTGGGAGTTTGTAGATCTTTGGAATTATACCTTGACAAGGGTCATGAGACAACTCAATGAAGCACTATGAATGTAGATCGATGTGGATGGCTGTCCAATAATTTAGGAGGTTTATAATTTGAG